>JBAMIE010184811.1:0-12721 GCA_037177295.1 Kaempferia parviflora | reverse complement strand
TTCCACCATAATTTTCATTCAAAGATACAATAAAATCCATCACGAAATGACAATGCAGAACAAAATTTAAAAAAAAAAATAATAAATGAAACAATATAATCTAATACGATATGACAATTCAGAATATTTTTTTTCATAAAAAAGATACAAGAGAATCATATGTAATGTCTATTAACAAGTAAATTAATTTTTTAATACTCCATTGATAAATGATTATTAGAATCAATCTGTATAATCTTTTTTACAAAGTTAATTAATGAAATGCCATCTCTGTGTATTATATAAAATGTAGAATCATCTTCGATTATTTGTGAAATATTTTGTATTATATAATCCAATATATGTTCTAGAAAATGAGAAACCGACATCATGTAATCCAAAGGGCGCGGGCGCAACTCTTGGAAAACTATTACTGCAAACCATATCATACAATAATTTAGATAATAACATTCATCATATATTTAGTGTCGTTGTTGCAATCTTTGCCATCAGGGCAAAAGATTAATCATAATTCGTAACTCCAAGAATGGATAGTATACATTTGATTGTCTAAACACAAATTAGTCATCAAGAAAGAAAGAACAGCCCAAGAGGAGTCACCTCAATTGTAAGCTTAGCTTATGCCACCCATGAAGGTCCTCGGATCAGGGCAGGTCCCGCTGAACTGAGCTTGAGAAAAGTCAAAACCAGGGTTCTGCAAATTGTTTTTTTTTTTTCCTTAAATAAGAAACATATTGAAACTTAAATTTGTTTTCATGATATCTATACTTCTAACTCAAAGTAGTGATCACTAATGGATGGAGTAAATACTTGCGCAAGGAATTCTGGATTCAAGTTTGTATGTATTGAGGACCTATTTGGCTATCAGGAATCAAGATCATAGTAAAGTTATACTGAAACACACGATAATTATTATAGCATCATGAAAATTCAATCCTGTTAAAAGTCATGGCCTTTTACAATGTAAAAAACAAAAGAAGAAAAAATGGTTTTACCTCTTCTTGAAACCTCTGCAGCATAAGGCGCTTCTGTTCAACATTGGCAGCATATGAATCCAGCAAACCTTGACCAAGTATGGGAGATGACCAAGTTTTTCCTTTGTCCCTCTTCTGTAATGTTATGTGCATGACTTCGTCCTCTATTTGGTAAAGAAAGCAAATACACCATTAATTGTCATAGTAAAAAATAAGTAAAAATGTAGACATTTAGCGAAGATGGTCAAACTACACAGGACCTATATCACCAACTAAGCTCGAAATATTAATATATAACTTGCTGCTCCTACAGTCTTGTTCTGCACCACTCACGCCACAAGCATAATGCATTGCTTAGCTCAACAAAAGAGTAAATCCCAAAGCAAATTAAAATGACTTGTCCACATTCCAAAAGTTCGCACAATTATTTGCATTTTGGAAAGCTAATAAGTCATAACTAACCGATTGAGAGCTTCACTTTTTTTATTCTGCTTTATGAAGCGTTAGTTTGTGTCTCTCTCGCTTTGAACCAAAAATTAACTGCACAAAGGTTGTATTCAAAAGGCATTTTGCAGTATGTGCATCCAATCATCGAGGAAGAAATCTCCAACACTGTCTCCTCTGTACAGGGAAGATCTTTTGCACTGGGTTAAGATGGATCACTTTCAAACTTAACTTCACTAGTTGTAACCTCTGAAATATCTTTCCTTTTTGTATGTAAAATAATAAGACTTTCCTTTTTCACTGTTTATAAATTTGTGGGAATTAATAATCTAGATAACTTTTCGTTTCCCCTAGAACAAAAAGTGTAGCTTGTGCCAAATTATTTCAACACTCGGAAATCCTAAAGTTCACCACCTTCAACATTTGTAAGTTATAGTAGTCTAATTGATTTGATTAATACTCCATACTATTCTCACCGTGCTCCCCTCTTTCTAATTATCTTTTGATCTCATTCGAATCCTACTTAGCTTGAGGAAAGATTTGATGTTGTAAGCTGCAGTTGCTCAACAGATAAAGATTTAAAGGCTAGAGAATCATACTGCCCAAGCTCAATTAAAATATTTCTAAAAGGATTTTTGTTGCTCAAAGCAAAAATAGTCCTCAATTCCAAAGAATGTGCAACATGATAACCCCATTCTCTAGCTACTAACCCCATTCTCTAGCTACTATAGCTAAGAAGACAAAGTGCTGAGCAACAATTTCAAAGAAACAAATCTCACAAGTAGCATAGATATGCGAGCACCGTCAATAAATTAGCTATTTTATTATTCTATGCGCTGACAGACTTCATGAATGGCGAGAAGCAATGCAATGCTTATGCAACATAGATCCTAGAAGCTTCAATTGCACCAATGATGATCTCCTTGAGCGTGTTTGTAAACTGACGAGAAGTTTTCATATTTAGACGAATTTACTCCTTCAACTTTTCTGTCACACATGTTTGATTCCAAGCATTGACTTACTAACTAGTGTCCAATACACAGCTTCAAAATGCCAAGGAATGTTTATACTAATTATGAAACAACGGCAGTTGTAATATAAAGGAACAAAATAGGAAAACTTGCAGGAAAGAATAACGAGTAGAAGGATAACAAGGATGCACTACCAAGGGTCCAGAAAGATGAGTCGACCTTCACAGGGCAGGCGAGATCATGCTGAAAAACAACCAATTCATTGAGAGAAGGAAAAAAAATGCAGAAGCAATCATAAACCTCACACAAAGAAGATAATAAAACAAAAGATAAGACTTTGCATTGCATACATTGAGATAAGAAGGATTGCCCTTGATCCCCACTTCGAGGTGTTCGGACTGGATCTTGCAGTAAAAGAGTTTCTTGGGAACGTTGGGAGGGAGGTCGATGTACATGTCGACCTCCTCCAGGGTTTGATCCCATTCGAAAACCTTCTGACCTAGAGGATGGAAATCAACACCAGATGAGAAAAGAAACCCGAACCAACGGAAAATTTGTAGGAAGCGCGCAAGCACTCGAAGGAGAAATCCAAGGATTTACCTCCATTGACGAAACTGTGGCGCTTCTCCGGTGCCAATTTCTCCGCCATTAACTGCGCTCCGACGGAGATCGGGCGAGAGGAGAAGCAGAGACTTCTCCGGAATATATAAGCAGTTTAACATTATAAAAGATTGCTTCATTGCTTATGTAATAAGATTTTAATTTATATAACTTTTTAAAAAATATACGTACAAAATGTCATGTTAAACACCATATTTATTTATTTTTAATTAATTTTTATTTAATCAAATAATTAATATATCAGTATTAGTTAGTCTAGAAATGCATCACAAAACTTGTAAGTAAACAAGATGGTAGATTTGCTGGACAGTTATTCAAACAACACTAGATTTAGTAACTACTATCTTAATTAAATAACAAATAGTTAATTGGATGAATTAATACTAAATTTACAAAGACAATATTGTTCTAACTAAGTTCCATAAAAACCCAACCTTGTAAATCCTTAAAGAATTTGCATATTGTTGGTGCAAGAAACATCATACGATGGAATCTAAGTTTTGATATTAATAAAAGAGTTAAAAGTTAAGTCTATTTGAGGTTGGACATGTTGATCAAATTTGTAAACAAGTTGTGATTAAATCCTGGTTTGGGCTTCTTGATCCAACACATGCTAGTCCTCTTAATTATAAGTCATTAGTATTTGACTTCCATGTTTTGGGTTGGATATGCTCTTCTCTTGGTCGCTTGCAAGAACTCAATACAAGGTCAAATCGCTTCGTAGTATATGCACACAAGTCTCATGGTTGATTCACTTCCCATTGAAGTGAACATAACATTATGTATAGTATGAAACTACATCTTCAATGTCAAAAACATTGTTATTTTTCATTAGCATAAGCAAACAAAAGAACTCCCAAATGGTCTCTTCCAGTGTATGAAACCTAACACAACATTTAGACTCTAAGCGCGACATCCATGTTTAACTCAGATCCTCCACTAAAAATGTATTGGTCCCTATCTATACAAAACAGTCAAAAATAGCATCCGATAATCAAGAGAGAAGGCACATCTTCTACGTACTTGGCCTCACAAACATCTTGCATGATGTAGTTTTACTTGTGGTCATCATGCTTCAGAGGCTAATTATCGGATCTTTACTTATGATGTACAACTCGCTTCATTGGTTGTTGGATACTCCACACAGCTTTTGGGAGAAGAATCCGTTGATGATGCGTTAGGTGCTGGAGTTGTGAGTGGAGGAACATGCCTCTGTGAATCTCTTCGAAGAATTTGTGCATCCAAGGGTGGATTATTTTGGGTGGTTTGTAGAGCATTGGGAGGTCGAGCACCCTCATCCGCTAGTTTTTGCAAAAGGTTCATCACCGTAGGAAGAAATCTTGTTGATAGTGTGAGGATGCCAGGGAGCTGCATTAGGAATGTTTGGGATTCATCAATAACTTTAACTACCCTCTCTTGAAGAAGGATATGAGTTGACGATTGGAAATGCGTACTAACTGAAGCTTGAATAACAGCAAAAAGTTTCGTGCATTTGTAACACGCCAGATTTTACTTACTATGCCATTCTGAAACATCTCAGCAACATCTAGCTGCACCCATAGAGCTTTGAACACCAAGAACATAACAAAAAGCAGCAACAGGTATAAAGGATTCCTGCTCACAATAAAATCAGCATGAGCTAAAGAATGAAAGTTTGAGTTGTCAGTTTATTGTTTGTGATGTAGATTGAAGCAGTAGGAAGAGTAAATGGAAGCAAAGACCTGAAGAGCACCATCAATTCATTGAAACCGAGGATTAAAATAGCAAGTATCGCCCATGGAGGAGGTAGCACACTGTTACTGCGCTTATGTGCTTCCTGAGATGAAGAGAATAATTGTGAGCAACTAATCCAACTACAGTTAATTTTTCCATAGTCAATTAGACATCATAATCGATTACGAATTCCAAATCATGAACCAATGGTTGTTTCCTTGTTACTTGCAGTAACTGATACCTACATTAAGCTAATATATGCAAATATGTGTTTATAGTATCTTTGCTGAATAATCGTGAACATAGTAATATCACTGTTAAGGGCGAAAACTTGAATCTGAAATAAAAATAATTCTGAACTTTGATATTTGCACCTGCCAAATCAAAATGGTTTCACTACAATTTCAAAAATATATAAAATAAGAAACAAGAAAACAAATGGAGCAAAACGAGAGTACACTTAAAAGAAAAGAAACTTGTAATACAGGTATATCTACCTGTGCAGATATTGCTTGGCTGACAGTATATTCAGTCTCTGTCTTAAATTGTCTCCACAAAGACTTGCATTGCACAGGGGTGATCAATGTATTAGATGGAGAAACCTGAACAATATTCCACACATTAGTTTCTTGTCTTGCCTTTTCATGTCATTATAGACAATAGTATATCCACGCTTACCACTTCCCATGTGCTTGAAGCGAGTGAATCTATTGTTGTTGTTGCAGTTCTCCGTACAATGGCAACTGGCGCATCCATAAGTGCTGACATAAGAGTAGATTCAATTTTGTCTGGTTTTTCATCCAAACGAATAGCAGCCGTTACAGCCAACAGTTTCAGGGCCTGCATCATGACAGTGAACATGCAATCTTCAAATATTTGTGTTTATATAAATGGTCGATTATAAAATGTACTCCAAAGTTTAAGCCTTTTAGTGGGATAGTTCTGCTGTGCAAATCCCCTGCATGAATGATCTGGTCTGATCATGTGAAGAGGTGTTCTTCATGCACTCACATATCCTGAGGCAGAGCGTGCATGAATCTCAAAACAAGCCCTTTTTGAGTTCACATGATCAGCCATGAAGGGAGCCTGTACAGAACTGTCCCTTGTAGTGGATCTAGATTGAAATTTTGAAAAGATCACTCTATGCGAGGTTCAAAAGTACCGATGAACGAGCATCCTTTGTGATCTTCCGCACATTTTCTTTTCCTGTCCAAACCCTAGGCATGGAGTCTTTGTCACGGCTAAACACTGTTGAGAACCTGAAAATTAACACCATATGATCTCAGAAATGGGTAACAGGAGTAAGTACAGATATGGTGAGTAGTTTAATTACCTATCCTTCATTCTGATCAGAACCTTGGCTGCTTCTTCTCTCGCTTTCTTTTCGACGACATTTTTTGCAAATTCTTTCAGATTCGTGATCCTCTCCTCGAAAGAAACTTTGTCTAGCTCAAATCCAGACAGTGAAGTGGAGAATTCCGAGAGAGCATTCCTGGTTTCACAGTGGTAAAGATTTCTTATTGATGCCCAAGTATCATTGCCTGCAGCCTCAAATAGAGACTCAACTGGTTCAGCAAGTGCTTCTGTTAACTTGTCCTGGACAGCAACATCAACGGAAAGACCATTTTTAGCACCAGAATTTGATGAATTCAGAACGCGAAATGAAAGCATTGATTGACCTCATATTGATTGGTTAATTCTGAGAGTTTCTGATTGCGAAGAGAATTCGCATGAGCAGTGATATCGCGATAAAGCTTCTCTCTGACTTTAGAAGCATCCCACTCAGCGCGACTGATGATAGCATCTGAAGGTAAAAGATCAAATTGTAAGAATTGTATAGTTTCGATGATAGTTTCTTAGTAAAGGTGTTACCTGCACTTCCTTGATCAAATTCAAACATGGAGGATTCACTAGAGTCTCGAACAGATGCTGCAAAGCCTTTCCTGCTATTCAGTGAACTTTCCACATCCTTTTGAAACTTTTCCAGAGACTTTGAACGTAGATGTCCAAGCAGGGCTTGGTAAGTAGGGTGCACAAGCTGTGTGGATCCAAAGAGATGAATATAATACATCAACTCATGGATTTATATATGTCAACACGTCGAGTAAACATCCCTTTACTAAGAAAATGCCAACTCAGCTGACAATAAAGGGATAAAAGATACATGAAGGCCCTTTTATCAAGCATCTGATAAAGAAGAGCTTTAAAAAATGACACGGGGATAAATTCTCTTGAATAAATTTATTGTTCTATTTGTTTTACTACCAACGAGCAGATGTCCTGGTTTTGTGAGCAGGTGCCAAAATTCTAGTGTTCTATTTCTACAACTAATGAACAGGTCTCACAGTTCTATTTAACCAGGTGCTACTGTTTAAGCATGTGTCACAATTCTATTTTATCATATGATACGGTAAGACACATGTTTAAACAGAATCATGACAATTGTTTAAGATTGGATGCTCAATGAAGGAGGCTTCAGTAATCACGAGTCTACCACAGAAAAAGAGCAAAACTAGAGATTTGAATGGAAGCAAAAGCTATTATATCGAACAGAAGGGAAGATAAAATGATTAACGCTGAGTCAAAGAAGGGTATTTGTTTCATAGGAAAGAATCTAATTAATCAGGAACACAGGGGAAAATTTAGTGGTCTATTGTCTTACATGCAAGGCTTTGGACTCAAGTTGCTTCCTCTTTGCAGTCCTAACGCCTTCATCAAAGTAAATAGCTTCCTTATCATACCTGCATCAAAGATGAATGGATCAGACAGAGATGATGAGATATTTGTTTATTTATTATGAAGAAATAAATGCAAGAAAATAAAAGATATATTTAGAAAAATTACTCTTCTATATAAGCATCAAGAATAGCTTCAAGCTTTTTCCCAAAGCCAGAAACTGGACCAGACTGCACTGCCTCCTCCAACTCCAGCCATTTCTGAAGTACAAGTAAAATATCATAAATTTGTAGGGAATTTTAAGACAACATATAAACTTGATGACTGATGTCACCTCATCAGAGGTTATGTGACTGAGCTTCTCATTAGCAATCTCTTCGCAACGAACTGTTGCGACCATGACCTACAAAGTTGTGTTCAAACACAGTTACAAATAAAGAGAAAAAATTTGGAGTTATATTTTCATGGCATGTTATCAGATTGTATCTAATTATATTTAATATGGCCAACCCTAATTAATTTGAACAGGTCAATAAGTATGATGTACGACTGTACCTTATGGGCAGGAAGATCAAGATCCTTATTTTCACGCACAACCTTCCATATGTGTTGCGCGCTAAAGGAAAACCCTGAAGCCGGAACAACACCTCTTCTATCACCTGCAAGTCCTCCTGGCGCAATTGAATGCACAAACCGTTTTCGAAGTTCTGCAACCTGTTACACAGCAAATGCATATTTTTTTTTTTAATGAGGCTATATTTATATCATATCCCTTTACTTATGTTAGAAATGCATGACAGCTATATTTGAATATAAATCTTCGGTGGCAGATGTAATGTTCTTACTTTAGGAGGACAAAATGATACTATTTATTTTTGCAGAAAGGAAACTATAAAGATTTCAGTCTATAAATCTTGATTATATTACATAGAATGCCCAACGCCCATTTGTCCACCCTATGCTATAAGCTTATCATTTGTGGTAGAGATATACATGGATTAGAGAATTTTATTAAAACATTTTAAAAGTACAGTTAAACATTAAAACCTAAACCGGAATACCAAGAATAATAACAGAAAACTTTCATTGTTATCAGACAATAGTTCGTGAAAATGATATACTTTTTAGTAATGAAAGAGGAGAAAAACCTTATACCTGCTCATGAAATTGATCTTCCTTCTCTTCATAACTAGATAATGCAGTGACCTCAACCTGATTAAGGGAACTGAAGTTATCAGATATAACAAGTCAATATATTTTGTTATCATAGACAAAATTCTTTTGCATAAAGAAACTTACATTGAAGAATTCACTGAGAGCTGTGTCTTTCTGAGCCTCGGGCTTTGAAACACTGTCCCATATCTGATAACAACAATGACAATGGCTGTGAATGACAACAAATAAAAGGGAAAATGATACAGAAGAAGATCAAACAACATGCCTTTTGTATATCCTCTCTTAGAACAGGTTCCAAAGCTTCAAGTGGTGTCTAATAAGAATCAAAAAGGAATTAGTACTGCTAACTATACAGCCTAAAATTAAAAAAAAGGCACAATAGCAGATCATACTCTTGTCCTGTCACGGATAACAAAGAGTAATGTGGTCTTGCGAGGGCTGAACAAACGCATCATGACCTATAAGAGAAATCAAAAGATTGATAACTTTAGACACAATGTAGTAACTAACACAACCAAAACATGAATAATAAAGATAAAAAAAACAAATAAGATCATTTTAAAGCTAAAATTTGTCATATAAATCGAGTAACAAAATATTTAACTTAACAGTATATAAATTCCTTTTGAAAAAGTTAACTAGATTATACGTCAATGAATATTGACATAAGGTAACCCATCTCATGTTATGTTAGCATCGATTACAAGAACAAATCAATTAGATTAGCAAAAGATACAAGATACCTGAAATACTGTTTTTAGCAAGGGTTTGTTAGCTGCTTGCTCTCGTCCAATATCATGGCACCACCTGGATAAAGCAACTTTAAAAACAGATAAACCTACACTTCATAAACTTCGCAATAGTGTTACAAGCTTAGATAAGAGAGATATCTAAGTGAATTGAAATGAAAGATAAAATTCAACTCACATATTTATCAAAACTATGTCAGATATTGCCAGCGCAAAAAGTGCACTTTGCTTCTCAAATGCAGTATCATCCTAAAAAATAGAAAAAATGTTTATCTTGATCATGATAAAGTGGCATCTGATCTCTTAGAAAACCAAAAGAAGTATATGGATCAAATAATTGTAAGCTGATAAAGAAGAATCCGAAGGATGACCTTTATGGAGAATGTGCCTCCAATAGGATTTTTGACCATTTCTTCAATAATTATAATGAATGAATAATATAAATATAACTGACTCTAAATAGTTGGAACTCAATGTTGTGTTAGTGACAAGAAAGAGATTACACATAAATTTTTATTTTATTTCCATGCTCAACTACTTCCTAGATGTGTTGTTTTATCTAGGCTAGCGACCCAATATAATGATAAATGTGCTTAAATCCAATGCAATGAAGTGGAGGAAAATTTTATTTTCTCCTCCAATGTTGGCTTCTTTTCAAAATGCTCTCCTAAATTTCAAATGGCCTAAATATGCCCCACGCCATTTGACATTTTCAAACTCTTGTCATTTCACCCCTAAGTATTAATACCATTATGTTATTTGATAGGAAAGTGATGTGACATATATGTGGCATATAAGCCACATCATTACTTTGTTAGATGGATTAACACTGTTAATGGTTAGAGGGTGAAGGACAAGAGTTAGAAAACTCTTTTTGAGGGGCAAAATATAAAATTTTTCTTTCCAAACGAATGGAAAGCAATTAAAAAAAATACAAATGCATATGCAAATGCAAAATATTACCTCTCCTCTTTCTCTGCCATCAGTACCTTCCAAATCCATCACAATTGTGCAAGGATCTATTCCGCGGCATTTCGCTAACCATATACCTTTAGTAGTTTGGCTCCTGATAAGAAAAAGGAACCAGAAACACTCATCTTAAACAAGTATTTCCAATAAATGGAACCGAGTGAACCGCTATTCTTAAGCACAGACAGAAGTATCAGTACCTTCCCCGCAAAGCATCCATTTCCCTAAAGTCAGTTCGGAAAAGATTATTAAGTAAAGTACTTTTCCCTGCTCAAAAACAGCAATCATCAAATAGGTGTTATAAACGCAGAGAGGATGGCAAAGCTGAAACAATCAAGATCAATTTAAAAAGAAAACTAAAATCGGACAGCAGACAAAATAGGTCACAAAAGGCCATCTCACCGCTGCTCTGGGGTCCCATGATGGAGACGACGGCATAGGAGAGTCCACATTCGGCAAGCCTCGTGGCCTTCATAAAATGCTCAACACCAGCATCGTTGTACTCCCCTTCTCCATCGATGAGTTGGGTTGATCGGTACTCCTCCTCGGCCATCCTCCGATCCAGAAAAAATCGGCGATGAGGGCGAAACAATGAAGTTCAATGGTACTAAAAAGCAACCGAAGCAGATCGATGGGAGATCTCCACAACCCTCAAACTCAGGGTGCCTCTCTAGATCAAAATCAGGAGAGAGAGAGGGAGCGAGCGGAGCGGAGAGGAGAGAAGCTAGGCATTTCACAAGGATGAGCCAATTTTCTCGGCATTGTTGCCGTTATGCGACTTGTTATAGGCATTGTCCCATTGGACTCCCCATTTGAAACGACTCTTTTTATTTTATTTAAAAGGATTTTAAGGACTAAAAATTATTTTATTTAAAAAGCTTTTTAGGATTAAAAACTATTAATAGGTTGAATAAATTTTAAACAGTTTGTTACCGAATCGATAGATAAATTTTAAAATTGCTAAATCATGTAAAATAGTTTATAAATTATTAACTCATGTACTACTTCTATTTTTATCCCTATTGATATCTTAGTCGGATCGATTTTTATTTTTATACTCTTTTTGACTAATTCAGGTTTAAAAATCATAATTTTCAATATATTTGAGGAAATTAATATTTAATAGTATTTTTACAATTAAGATAAATAAACGAACATATAAGGACTGGTTTTACGTTATTCCAAGGTCTCTAGGTTTATCAACTAATTTAGTTGAATCTCTCTATGTTCACTTAGTCAAAAATCAGTTGTGGACTTAGAGACCTCGGAATGATGTAAAATCAGTTCCTATGTGTTTGTCTAGTTCTTATGACTATATCCGTATGTTCAAATATCAATTTGACCAAATATATTGAGAGCAATAATTTTTTAAATATGAATTGATTTTTTAAAAAATACATTCGTGTTCAAAAAATCACTGCTCTCGATATATTTGATCAAATTGATATTTAAGGGTATTTGTACAATCAAGAGAATTAGACGAATATATAGAAATAGATTTGGTATCATTTCAAGGTCTCTAGGTCCATCAATCGATTTTGGCTGAAGCTGACTTATGACCAAAATTGACTAATAGAGCTCTAGGTCTATCAACTAGTTTCAACTAAAATTGGCTGCTGGAGCCTGGAGCTAGAGACCTCGGAATAATATAAAATCAGTTCCTATATTTTCGTCTAGTTTTTCCCCTTGTAAAAATGCTATTAAATATTAATTTGACATACTATATTGAGAGCAGTGATTTTTTTTAATATGAATTAGTTTTTCATATACATTCATATTTAAAAAAAATCATTACTCTTAATATAATATGCCAAATTGATGTTTGATATCATTTTTACAATCAAGAGAACTAGATGAAGACATAGAAATTGATTTCATTTCATTCCGAGGTCTCTAAGTCTATCAACCGATTTTGACTAAAACCACCTGATGAACCTAGAGATCTCGGAATGACATGAAATCAGTTCTTATATGTTTATCTCGTTCGCCTAATTTTAAAAATGCGATCAAATATTAATTTGATCAAATATTAATTTGATTAAATATATTAAAATAGTAATTTTTTAAACATGAATAAATTAAAACTATCTAAAAACAAAATCGATTAGTTAAATAAATTAGTTGACTGATTTAATGATATAATAGTACATAATTTGATATTTATAAATTATTATTTAATAATTTTAAAACTTTATCTATGTTTAGATATATTACTATAAAGGAGTGTTGTGCGACTCCTCGTGCACTTTCCATGCGCGACACAAAATTTCAAACGTCCGGATCACCAGTTCGGATCTTCTGTCCCGGAGGGGCGTCTGTCCCGGTGTCCCACTCACAAAATGACAAAAAAATTCACGCGCAGAGCACGTGCCACCGCCCGCGTCTTCGCGTTTTCTCTCGCAAAACAAGACTTGTCAATCGATCAACT
>JBAMIE010184801.1:0-12722 GCA_037177295.1 Kaempferia parviflora | reverse complement strand
GTCGTCAAGCAAAGTCTTCTCCATCGTGCCAGAGCTCCGCTCCATGGACTTTACATGCCAAGCCTAATTGGGCTTACGTGGCCAAGCCTCCATGGTTGGACTTATACAGCCAATGACATGCTTGGACTTCATCTGTATTTGTACACCTGCACACTCCATATGCATATCAATACACAATACAAATCCTAACTTAAACTTTACCTAACACCAAAACTATGGGTCATAACGATTGCTCCAACACTTTCCTCTTCTTCCTACCTTGATAAGGTGGACGATTCCACTTCTTCCTCCTCTGAAGATGTGGACACTTCCACTTCTTTCTCCTCATCGGATGTTGAGTTCGTGTCAATATCTGATTGGTCTTTTTTCCTTCTTTTGGACCAATGAGTCCGTTTCCTTGGGCTCCTCCACCACTTGACTTTGTGTAGGTTCTTCATGAAGCACAATCACCTTTTTCAAAACGTCACTTGCACTATTATATTTATCTATACTAGACAACACATTAGGGGGTAACAAATTAACTAGAATTCTCGTTACCTTCTTATCTGTCTCTGATTACTTTCTTTGCTCCTCAGTCCAATGTCGAGGTCGAAGACAGTTCCCCTTCTTGTCAATCGAAATTTTGAAGGGTTCCTCTAAACTATCAATTGGTTCCAATCCATTTGGAACCAAGTCTCCAAGCGCTTTCTACAATAGTTGAAGTCCTCACGCTCATATGGAGGTGAAATCTGGTGTCCCATCCTAGCGGACCTTCCAACTCCATCTTTTTCCTCCAGATGTGCTCCTTTTGGCGATGAGTTCGGAGAAGAGCAACCTTGCTCTGATACCACTTGTTGGAACCTTGACGCTAGCTAAAGGGGAGTGAATAGTTGATCACCCAAATCATTCGTCTTCCTACAAGGGTTAGTGCGCAAGCGAATAATCAAACAAAATAAGGAAACAAAACCCTAGAAGACAATAAAGAAAACACGCAAACCTAACACATTTATTTAACGTGGTTCGAAGATAACTTACTCCTACTCCACGTTTGTCCGTAAGGTGGACTATCCCGATCTTTCGGTGGATAACTCCCTGGCAAACTCCGGCTAGCTCAAATTGCTCCTTGTGGGTGGATAAACCTAATCACAAACTCTTGACCACAACCTTAGATCGCTAGAGCACTTGGTAGACTACTAATAGGGGTTAACCACCTCTATTTTGTCAACAATGGCCATCCAGTCCAAGTTTTATTATATAAAACTTGGGAAAATTAGCAAGCTGATCTAGCCGCTACTAGTCGACTGGTCCATGTGCCAGTTGACTGATAGCTGGTCAATGGCTCTCTCAACGGCTCTTTACTAGCTGACTGATGCTAGAACAAGTCGTCTGGTCTATAGTGTTTGAGTGAACATAAACATTTTGTTCGCTCTCAGCCACACACCAGTCGACTGGTACATACGCTAGTCGACTGGTAAACCCTAAACATAGGACTCGTCATCGTCTGACCAACCTATACCTAGCCTTTTAACTTCCTCCATCAATCTCGCGTCCCTCAGATGCTCCCCATCCTTCACGTCTTGCCTTCAAGGGCTTCCATCTGCCTCGATTCTTGTTGTCGGGTCTTCTTTTGCCAAGTCACACTTGGGCTTATACCGCCAAGGCTCCCCCTTGGACTTACACCTCCAAGACTCATCCATGGACTTTTCCTTATTATACCTGTATCCTCCAGACTCACACTGCATATCAAATACAACAATAAAGCTAACTTAAACTTTTCCCAAATATCAAAACCTAGGGTACCTAGATTGCTCTAACACTCAACAGATCAAAAGTCTATTTCAAGATTGTTGGACAATCTGCTTAAGATTTTGGGAAACTAGTTGTACTGAAATTATACCAAATTAAATTCAACTTATCTGTCAAGATGACTTGAGCAAATAATCTCAGGCTGCCAGGGGAGCTAGTTTCTGCCAAGTGTTGAGTGCAGAATATCGAATGCTGAGTTTGAGTGCAGACTGCTAAATGTAGATTGTCGACTATCGAGTGCAGAGTGCAGGTTGCCGAGTGTAGAGTGCAGGCTGTCGAAGATGATTTCGAGGCTGCAATGGGTGCAGTTTCCTTGAAACAGATTTACCCCACCTCCGGCTGTGCTTCAAGGTTTTCTTGGGTCATCTATTTTTCAGGATACAATGGTTAACTATGATAAACACCAAGTATTAGTGGTCACGGCGAACTGAGAGGTACCCGACTACTATCATAGGTACACTGCCTAGCAAGAGATGCACGACAAAGGAAAATGAGGGGGAACGTAGGTGGAGAGCTTCAACTTTTCTTTTCATGTGTCTCTTTTTGCCTGTGATCGCAGCCTCCTTATAGGATCTCAGGCTAATGGCAGTGTTTAATGATCGATTAATGATCATTACTCGCCAAGCTTTGAAATGCTAACGTTTCACTCGACCGTTTATAGATTCTACATTAATCTTTGATTAATGCATCTGTTACACACTTAAATAATCAGCAAAATGATTCATGTGATAAAACATTAGTTCATTCGCTTAGGAAAATTTTTGCCCCGACTGGTCCAACATTTGACGCGCGCAGGTTGTGATCACACACAAGTCAATTTGGTTCAGTGCAATCCATGCCATGGATTTGCACCCCTCCTGTGCACCCACGCGTGAGAGAGAACCTCTCTCTATGTATTTGTTCACATCATCAATGCATGTGAATAAATATAAACCAACCAATATGCCTTGAAACTCCCAAAGTGGGATAAAAGTCCTATTCAGCTTCTATCCTCTTCCTTTCCACCTCTTTTCCTTTCACATTTCTAACACTTTTTATCTGTATCTTGTCATAATATATGACCTTGTAGTTGCCTGATAAATAAGACAATTTGTTTAATTAAATTTCCAAATGGTAAATTTAAGACATGGCTAGCTACTGAAGTTTGTTAGAAGTTGAATTAAACTTGAATACATGAATCATAAATATTTTATGTATATGAACCAAGTGAAATATGAATCTTGTAATTCATGTATTTGATAGAATAAGTTCATGTATTTAATTAATATTGTATAGTTTATAAGTTTCTATTGAGTAGTATAAATACTCATGTAATATGAAGTTACAAGATAAGTATTTTTTTTAATACAAAGTCATTATAGTACAAATCCTCTTTTCTTCCTAGAAAGCTTTTGAAGCCCACCACTTTTCAACAAGTGATATCAGAGCTAACGACATCAAAATCCTTTCCTTTCCAATACCCCAACTTACCAAACTCAACTATGAGAATTGGTCACTTAGAATGAAGATTATTTTTGGATCCCAAGGAGCATGAGATATCGTTGAAAATGGTTTTGAAGAGCCCTTAAATGTGGCAACTCTACTTCAAAACCTAATGGATGCTTTGGAGAAGAAAGCAAGAGAGTTCAAGGTGCTCTTACCATCATCCATCAAGGTTTTGATGAAGACATGTTCGAGAAAATAGCCAATGAGACGACATCAAAGAAAGCGTAGGAGACGCTTCATAACTCTATTATGAGAGTAGAAAAGGTGAAGAAGCTACGACTTCAAACTCTAGGCGCTGAGTTTGAATCACTCTTTATGAAGGAGAGTGAACATATCTCCGACTACTTTTCAAGAGTTTTTGCTATTGTCAATCAAATGAAGAGACTTGTAGAAACAATGCTTGATGTTTGAGAAATTGAGAAGGTACTACACTCTCTTATCTTGTTGTTGTTGCAATTGAAGAATCCAAAGATTTAGAGATCATGATCATTGATGAATTAAATGGATCATTACGGGCTCATGAAGAAAGGATGAACCATGGAAAGCAAGAACAATCAGAACATGTATTATAAGCAAAGACCAATTTGATGACCAAAGGAGGTGGTTCTAGTAGAGGTCGAAGCCAAGGATGAGGCAGAGGCCGAGGTTCAGTACATAGCCATGGTCAAGGGAGAGATGAGCAACCTTCTCAGTTTGATAAAAGAAATTAAACATTTACAAGAGGTCGTGAAAGAGCAAGAGGAAGAGGTAACTATGTGAGGTATGATGATAGAAGAAATAAATCTTAAATTGAATGTTATTCTTGTCACAAGTTTGGACATTATGCTTGGGAGTGTCAATCAAAAATGGAAGATGAAGAGGAAAAACTAATGGAGAACAAGGAAGATGATGCAGAGCAATCCTTGTTTCTTGCACTTAAGGATTATTGGAAAAGCAAACACATGGTACCTTGATAATAGAGCTAGCAATCATATGACAGGTGATAAAAGTAAATTTGTGGAGCTTGATACAAACAAAAAAGGCTTTGTAAGCTTTAGAGACAACACAAAGGCGAAAATTGAAGGCAAATGTACAATTATTCTTGAAACAAAGAATGGTGGTCATTAAGATTACTTTGTGATTTTATTATGTTACAAAATTGACTAGCAATATCTTAAATATTGGAAAACCTTTGGAAAGAAATTACAAGATTCATATGAATAATTGTACGCTTTAGCTACGAGATCAAGATTCTAACATTGTTGCTACTTTGTCTATGACTAGCTAAGAATAGGATGTTCTTATTAGACTTGAAGATTTATGGACCTATGTGCTTGAAGACTTGTATCCAAGATCCATTATGGATTTGGCATATGAGGTTTGGCCATTTGAATTTTGATGGACTTAAAGCTTTAGGAGATTATAAGATGGTGAAAGGGATTTCGAAAATTGATCACCCTAATCAATTATGTGAAGCATGTTTACTAAGCAAGCATCCAAAAAAGAGCTTTCCGAAGCAATCTGTTTCAAGAGAAACTAAACCACTCCAACTTGTCCACACTAATGTTTGTAGTCCTATCAAGCCCGAATCTCTCGGTAAAAACTATTACTTTGTTCTCTTTATTGATGATTTCAGTAGAAAGACATGGATTTATTTTTTGATGTACATTCACAAAGTTTATAGCTCTTGTTGGAAAAGAAAATAAATATCAAATTCAAGCATTAAGAACTGATAGGGGTGGTAAATTTACATCTAATGAATTTAACATCTTTTGTGAGTTGTATGGAATTCGTTGTCTTTTAACAGTTCCAAGATCACCCTAGTAAAATAGAGTTGCTGAAAGGAAAAGCAGGACAATACTTAATATGGCAACCAGTATGTTAAAGTCTAAAGACATGCTTAAGAAGATTTAAGCTGAACTTGTGGCATGTGCTGTGTATCTTCCAAATCGATCTCCAACAAAGAGCTTGAAGAATGTAACACATCAAGAAGCAGGAGTGGGTGGAACCCAACAATATCACATCTACGAGTATTTGGATCTATTGCATTTGCACATGTCCTTGAACAAGAAAGATCTAAGTTAGATGATCAGAGTCAGAAACTTATTTTCATTGAATATGATGGAAATTCTAAGGTGTACAGATTGTACAATCTATACAAAGGAAGAGTTGTATTCAGCAGAGATGTAGAATTTAATGAAGATACATTACGGGATTGGAGCTCTAAGGAAGAAGAAGCATCTTATGATTTTCTTCCTTACTTTTATGTGGAACAAGAAGTCCAAGAGTAATTTTCTCCGCCAACAACTCCACATGCACTTGGGTTATTAATCACACTGAGATCATCTTCTAGAGAAAAGACTCTAAAATATCAAAGTCTTGATGACATCTACAATGAGACACATTCTATTGATGAAATGAGTTTGTTTTGTTTACTTGTAGATGCTAAACCTTTGAGCTTTCAAGAAGAAAAAGAGGATGAGAAATGGAGAGGAACCATGGATGAAAAAATGCAAGCCATTGTGAAGAATGATACTTGGGAGTTAGTATATCTTTCAAAAGGCCTTGAGACTATTGGAGTCAAATGTGTGTACATGAGAAAGAAGAATGCCAATGGAGAAGTAGAAAAGTATAAAACATGACTTATTGCTAAAGGGTACAAGAAAAAATAAGGTATTGATTATGATGAAGTACTTGCTCTGGTAGCCCGATTAGAGACAATTCACTTGTTGATATCTCTTACCGTTCAAAATCATTGGAAGATTTTGTAAGTACCCCAAGTCAATTTTAATGTAGTCAATCAAGTTAAGTTAAGACTTATTGTGTTTAACCTTGTGATTAAGTGTGTAGGAGCTTAAGAACACAAGAAGTCGAGCAGAAGACGCAGCGGACGAGAAGGATTGCGTGAGAATTGAGTCATCAAGCTCGGCGTATTTGAGGGACGAGAAGCTGTGAAAAAGTACACCAGCAAAGCAAGAAGGATGCGTGCGACGGTCAGAGGGATGAGAAACCGAAAGGAACCCTGCTCGAGGAGAAGGACGAAAAATGGGTTCGGGTGAGCCCTATTCCGAATGTCCGACATCACCCAAACGATCGGAGAGGAAGAAGGAAAAGTCAATGTGAGGTTGACTTTCGCACTGCCGAGACCACCTAGGGTGCCTAGGTGAACCCTTACGCAGCCATTGCAGCAGGGATCGGTTTTGGGCCACATCAGCACTCATTCAGGCACCCGAAAGTGGAAAAAATTTTATCCGCGTGTCGTTGAAGAGCCATTGCGGATAAGGATAAATTCATCCACATGGGGGCGCCTGGACCGGTCCAGGCGCCCAGGATGCGCCACGTCAGCTTTTTGACAAGATAAACCAGAGAGCCATAAATATACCCTTAGAATCGTCAAGTTTCTGAGCTTCATTTTTAGTGTACGAGGTTTCTCTGCCTTTGACGATTCATTCGAGATGGAGACTTAGTTTGGTGAGCTTTAATAGTTCTTGAACTAGCAATCTACTGCTTGCAAACCAAGTACATCTTTGTCTCATACTCTATTTTTTTATTCCTATTATTTTTAATTAAGTGTGTTTGATTAATCCGAGAAGATCGAGAAGGGTTCTTTTTATTTTCACATGGAAATTCACCCCATCTTTCGGGCCGCAGGGACCAACAGATTTATCAATTAGATGTTAAATCTGTCTTTCTTAATGGTTATCTTAATGAAGATGTTTACATTGAGCAACCTATTGGGTATGTGATTATGGGGCATGCAATCAAGGTCTTGAAGCTAAAGAAGACACTTTATAGTCTTAAACAGGAACCTATAGTCTTAAAGAGGCGCCAAGAGTTTAGAATTGACTTGACAAATATTTGCAAGAAAATAGTTTCTTGAGATGCACCCATGAGTATGTAAGGCCAGAGTTTCTTACTTGTTTGCATTTATGCGGATGAACTTATATTTACAGGAAATAATCAAAAATTGATTGGAAAATTCAAGATAGCCATGAGTCATGAATTTGAGATGACTGACATGGGACTTATGACTTATTTCTTGGGAATCCAAGTAAAGCAAATAGAGGATGAAACTTCTATTTCATAATAAAGTTATGCAAAAGAGGTTCTTAAGAAGTGGTTCAATTGCAAATCAGTTAATACCCCTATGCAGTTTGGAACACAACTATCTAAAGTGAAGAAAGGAGAAGAGAAGATTGATTTAACTGCTTTTAGAAGTCTTATTGGAAGCTTAAGATACTTGACTTGTACAAGATCTGACATTTTATTTACAATTGGAGTTGCAATCGCGAGTCAATTTATGGAGAATCCAACTGAGTCTCGCATGTTAGCAGCTAAGAGGATACTTCGTTATATTAAAGGTACTATTGATTATGATATTCTTGATTCATTCTCTAGCAACTATAAGTTGATGAGCTATTGTGATAGCACTTTTGCAAGAGACGATGATAGAAAAAAGTACAACTAGTTTTATATTCTTTTTGGTAAATAATGCAATTTCATAGATTTCAAAAAAGTAAGCTATTGTAACACTTTCCAGTTGTCTCTTGTACTTATCATGCTATATGGTTGAGAAGATTATTAAAGAAACTTCATTTGAAGCAAGGAGATGCTACAAGAATCGTGATTGATTATTAAAGGAACTTCATTTGGAGCAAGAAGATGCTACAAGAATCGTGATTGATACGAAGTCAGCTCAAAGTTTGACAAAGAATCTGATGTTTGCATATTGACACAAAATATCACTTTATTCTAGAATATATTGCAAAGAAAGAAGTTAAATTTGAGTATGTGAAGACTATAGATTAAGTTGCTGATATTTTTATAAAGCTACTCAAATATGATAATTTTCAAAGATTGAAATTCATGCTTAGAGTAAGGAACATTCAAGTTTAAGGGGAGTGTTAGAAGTTGAATTAAACTTAAATATATAAATCATAAATGTTTTATGTATATGAATAAAGTGAAACATGAATATTGTAATATCATGTATCTAGATAGAATAAGTTACGTTCATATATCTAATTAATGATGTATGGTCTAGAAGTGTTTATTGAATAATATAAATACTCATGTAATATGAAATTATAAAATAAATATTTTTTCAATATAAATTATTATACTACAACTCTTCTTTTCTCCTAAAACGCTTTTAAAAGCCCACTACCTTTCAACAAAGTAAACAACGTAGTTTGTAGCTGAAGGTGAAGACACGGGGCCTCTTTTATGTGCTATCGAGGGGACAAAATGATGAATTATATTTTAAAGGCATTTGGCTTCTGGCGAGGGAAAAAGCATTGGTTTCTTTTGTCTGTTTACCAGCGAGGAAAATACCTGCAATAATAATTGAGCACACATTAATAAACACAAATAACTCATGCCTTAAAGAAAACTTCATTTTTTTCTTAGTATTCACACGTATGTTCGTAGAAAGATACTCCTGCATGGATTGTTTTTTCTCACCTGTTACGTTCCACCGTCCACTGCTGGTTGTAATATTGAACACGATTCTTATTATTATTATTATCTCATGCATCACATTGATATTTTTTTATATAATTTAGTTTTCATTCAAGCCTTCATCATCTAGAGTACTGTCCTGTGTCAGCATTCGAGATGAGCTGAAAGCATGGCATGTGGCCCTGCCAATTAAGTACAGTACTTTAGCTGCTAATCGATCTTAGTAATCAAGATTAATTATTTTTAGATTTATTTAAATTTAAGGGTTATAAAAACAAAATCACACTAATCTTGTCCCCTTTTAGCTGGGCAGATGAATCGGTTCAAAATTTATGTTCGCCCAACCGAATGAATGGACTTAATTTAAAGCTTGTACGGTCCTTGCCCAAATAGTATCTCAAATATTCATGATTCGAAGCTCCCGAATTACCTAATAACTGATATGTGGATTAAGCCGCGCGTCTACTTTTAAGGTTAATCTGAATTATAAAAAAAAAAATTAAAAGGTGGCAAGGGACCTTCGTGCAAAAACACCATCATTTATTAATGAGTGCACTCAACTATTTAGGGTACCCCAGACTCTGTATGCACCATAATTGAAGTCTGCAGGCAAGACTATTACGTCGCTCTAATTTATTTCTACAATACAAATATTAGATTATTTGGAATCCAAACATAATTTAAGAGTGACTAAGAAACATTCATGTCATAGTTTTAACTAGTTATATATGTAGTAAATAGAGTCATTTTGTCTAGCCAAAATTAATTGTTAGATCTAATTGGTTTGACTAGTCATCACAAAACTACTACATAAATATCCCTATTAAAGTAGCTATGTAACAATTTATACTTTTGGCTGGTCAATATTGCTTAGGTGTATGCATTAGATGATCAGTTTAATGATCGATCTATTTTTTTTTAAGACAATAATGTGAAGGCTGAAATGACAAATAAAATGGGCACTCTTTGGTTCAATTATAAAAAAGTGTTTTTTTTTTTTTTTATTTCCATGCGAGGTTTTATTTCTTTCTTAGAGTTAACCCAAAAAAGAGCTAGAAATGAGTATACTCATGTCATTTTCATTAAGTTTTACAGCTTTACACCAATAATATGATTGTGTGCATACATGAGTCACGAAAGGAAATAAGAGCATAAAAATGTACGATTTTGAGAGATAAAGGAAAGATTAGCTAATGAGCTTTTGATGACAACATTAGCATTGGCACTGATTAAAGTGCTTTTGCTTTGTTAACGTCTTTTTGCTCCATTAACACAGTGAGATAACACACATTAACCAACCGGATCCTGCTCCTCGATGCTGAAAGATTCTGGTGTTCATGTTGCCAGTGCTTTTGTCGCCATCTTGCTTGGAGAATTAGGTGGTGTTTAATTTATGACGGAGGAATGAGAACCGAATTAAAAATTAGTTTGATGATAGACTGTAATAGAAATGAATTTAGTCATTTTCAATACTGCTATTTAATTTATATGGCAAAAAGTTAATACACTCGTCCCCTGCGCCTTCGTCAATCCGTCCCAGGACTAACACGGAGGAGGTAAATCACGGGTGAATACTAGTCATAAGTGCAAATGGTCAAGACATGGAAAAGGTATATGTTAGGGTGACTACTGCTATTTAGTTTATGAACTTTGATTAGGTATGATTACCTTTTAAAATTAAAATTAATTTTATTTTTTAATTTTTTTCTCTCCCATTCTTTCTCCTAATTATCTATTTGGTTTTTTAATTTTTTCCAGAAGTGGCTGTTGCCGCTCCTTTGTTGTCGGAGCAACAAGACTATTGTTGCCCAAGAATTCAGAATCGGGAATAAGTTCTAATAATATTTATGTGGTTGAATTTTATAATTTTTGATATTTAAGAATAATTTTATTCCCTTCAACCAAAAGCAGTTCAAAATCAGGAATTTTGACAAACACATGATTCCAGAATTGGACAAGTCACTCATTTACAAGGGTGGAAAGCAAAGAAGAGTTGGAAATTTTACTAGTGTTCTTGGTGCAACGATGCCTTGAATGGCATCGACAACAGTGATTTCCCAGTTCTTTGTTGCAGGTAAAGAAAGGCGAAAGATGGTCTTTGGTACAATTCGATGCAGGGCTCTGAGCTTTTGGATGCTATGTTTGGAAATTCAAAAACACTCCCACAGGAATCGCTCCTCGATCGGGTCGAGGAGCAGATCCGGGAGGTCGAAGACCGTCTCCTCGTCGAGAACGTTCTCGGTCGATGGGGTGGGCGGAGACCGCGAATCCGGCCGGAACGTCGCGGCGGCGGCGAGGGCGGCGGCCGCCTGGATATCCTTGGGCGCGGCGGTGGCAGGGCGGGGGAGGGCGGCGGCGAGTTCAGGGAAGTTGAGGTGGGCGGCCTGGCCCTTTATGGTCATCGCGGCCACGTCATGGGCGCGCGCGGCCATCTCGGGGGTGGGGAACGTCCCCAGCCAAATCCGCGACTTCTTGCGCGGCTCGCGGATTTCCGACACCCACTTGCCCCAGTTCCGCATTCGCACGCCGCGGTACAGCGGGTGCTTCCTGTCCTTGCTCCGCTTCTTGGTTTCTTCGGCGACGATAGTGCAATGATCCCGCTTCATGGAACTGGCGGCGGCGGGATTAGAGGAGGCGGCTTCGTTGTCATGGATGATGCTAGGAAGCAGCTCTACTTCCATGGAAGACGGAAGCTTGAGAAGGAAGGGGATCGCAAATTGGTGGCCCCTTAAATAGCAGTAATATAATGGGTCTATATGTATTTCTAAAATTGTTTAGAACTAAAGCAAAATACTTTTTTTTTGCCTATAAGCAATGTGAACAACAATATATTCGGTGGTTGGGGAGATAATTAATTAATTAATTAAAATTTGAAGGTCCCATTTTGAAGAGTAACGGGACAAAAATAGTGTCTTACCCCTCGCAATGTTTAAACTCGTTCCATTTCACCATTTACAATAATGATTGAAGTTTAATACGGTAGTTGGATGGGTCAATATTTAGCATTGTTAGACCTTTCAAATAATTAATTAGATATTTAAGTATTAAATTTAGATATCAAAGAAAGTGTTTGGAGAACTTTTATTTATTTATTTAAAAGTTTTTTTTTATTGAAATTATTTTAAAATTAGCGAGAAGTTAAAGTACGTAGTATAGAAATAGAAACTAAAAGTTAATTTAAAGTAGAATTTGAGTGTTTGATCAATAATTACTTTTAAACTTAATTTTATTAGTTAAATTATAATAATACTCTTAAACTATATATATTAATCTTTTTAATTATTTAAATATAATTTTGATACATCATCATTATGTTTATATAATTAATATTATATTTTAAATATTATATCAAAATTAATTTTTTTAAACATGAATATTTGAAAAATATATAAAAATAGTAAACATAAAAATATTAAAAATGATAAAATTTAGGTAAAAAGTGTGATGACAATTATGTAAAATATTAAATTTATTAAGGACATAAATGTCAATTTTTTATTTTATACAGCAGAAGCGAAAAAATATCAAGTTCTTGCTTCTAACTTTTAAGTAAAAGTTATAGAAGATGATGCAGAATTTAACATTTATAAACACTAAAAGTGCTTCTATATAGTTAGAATTTAATAAGCACTTCCTACCAGCTTTACCAAACACTCCCTAAGAATGTTAGCCACTTGAATAGACTTCGCAAACACTTCACGATTTATCCTGACGGTCGGTGGAAAACTTTTATGGAGCTAGACCGGTCACTTCTCGAATTATTCTGTTCGAAAAGTTGGATACTTAAATTATCAAAAGAAAAAAAAAATCAGCATTAAGTTGCCTTATGCTCCGTAAATCATTTTAACCGTTAATCAGATATCTAAAGTTCTATTTCAACTGCAAAGCAATGTAAGAGTGATTTTCTCCAATGGAATGACAGACTTAAGAACGATGATAGTTGAATGTCGAACCACGAGTACATCTCAATTTACCTTGATAATCAATGAAAATTTTCCAAATCAGTCACCTTC
>JBAMIE010184792.1:0-12726 GCA_037177295.1 Kaempferia parviflora | reverse complement strand
AGAACTCATCCAAGATTCATCAAACAAGACATTTACCAAATATAGTCATTTATACAAACACATGGCATGCCCAATCAATGATTACGTAATCCAATACATGAATGAATTCAAGAATCTTTATCAAGAAGGGATTAGAACCAATATCCAAGAATAATAATCAATCACTCTCTCACAATTACACCCCACACATAAGAACACGAGAACTACTCAAGATTCATGGAAAGAAAACTAAGAAGAGGAAGGAGAGAAACAAGAACTTATCTCCCAATGTCCTTCTCTTTGAAATCTTCTAAGAATCGTCGTCTTCAATCCAATCTTGCGCGGGAATCGCTCTCCGAAGCCTTTGAAACACCTTAGAAACACCTTGAAACCTTGGTGGTTTACCCCAAAGGGTGAAACCTCCCTCCCCAGGGTCACACGACCATGCAGGGTTTGGATCGGGAAAAACCACACGGCCGTCAGATGGTCATACAGCCGTGCAGGGTTTTGATAACACGGCCCCTGGAGGAGTCCCTCTCGAAAAATTTCGTCAACATCTCCCCTATATGGGTGACAATATGAATCCATAATACATACAATCTCACCTCGACCAACACGGCCGGAATATATATGCAAAAATTAAACATTACACGCAGTTATATTTATCCACAACCATGCAATTATATATTGGCAGCCTCAAAATGCAGAAATAAACGAAAAGAAACCAAAATATCGCAGTGTAATACTCTCAAAAACAAAAAGAAGACTAATAAGCCAAAAGGCTAAGTCCAAAGTCCAGTCCAAGTACAAAACACCATAAATCCAAAACTATACGACATATCGTAGTATGAAATAGGTAAAAACCAAGAAAACATCACAACCATCACATAACTCTGTGGGACCGGCAGTAGACTCCTCCAAGTGATAAAATTTGAAAGATGTGCTAACCTGAAAATAGATAGGGAATATATAGGGTAGTGAGTGCGAGTCACTCAGTGGGTATAGAAATGAAAATAGTACATGATATATAAAAATAAAGAAGTTCAAGGATATACAGTCTTAATAGAAATAAGAATGTAATCATACTCAACTCTAAACAATACACATACCAGTCCATGCCAACATCTACAGGTAATGTAAGGTATCTCTCCAAAATATCCAACACTATACCCCTGTAAACTCTATATAACTCCAAACAACAGTATATATAAACAAGTGCATATGTATGAATCATGTCAATCATATGCAAGAAATCATAACTCAATCAAGTGCAACAAACACAGTCACATGCATCTAGTATCTACTAACATGTATGCAAAATATCCACAAGATGAACCACGCATCACATGCAAATACATATGCATGCTCCATGGTCACCCCACCCACCTCACCAGATACCACGACCCTCGTATGGCCAAGAGGCTGGATAATGACACTGTACTACCCTCCAGATAGCACCGTATAAATGTGGCCGAAGCAGACAGTCTGCAGGTAGCTATCTAGCTAAAACTGCGTCAGGGTCCCTGACTGCTCACAACGCGGGATATCACTGCTCCAGAGTGACCGGGTGGCACGACAGGATAGGCTCCACTCCATCACACACACTCCCTCCAACGAAGTGGTCGAATGGTCAGCCAGAAATGTCCGACGACTAGCTCATGTATAGCGGAGCAATAGTCGTCAATATATGTCATGTAATGATGAATATGATATGAATAACCATAAACTCAAACACGGTTATCATCTATACAACAACTCAATCCATAAAAATACCTCCGTACAAGTTAAGGTAACAACCCACATGACATAAATAAAACTAATACCGATCATTACAACAACCCAATCAGAATGAGTACCACCGACCCAAGGTCACCTCAATAACCCAATCAGCATGTATACAACTACTACAACACCGATATCAACCATGCATATAACTCCTATCCTTTAAATAAAAACTAAGGGTAGGTTCAGTATCTATACTCCATAATAAACACAGGTATGAAACAACACAGGTAAAGGAAATCATATAATCATGATATCTCCTATATGATACTCCAATCCTACAGTTACTCTAAAGAGTAAGGATATTCAAAGCAAGACCGTATATGAAATAAACTTTGATCATGCTCAAAGATCAAACATAAGGTATCAAGCAGGATAGTACGATAGTTTGATTTAAGATAACATAATCCTACTATCAAATAAAATATCATGCACAAGATCAAACGAACTAAATCGAGTAAAGGGAAGAAGTACGCGCCTCAAGAAATAGTATGTATCAAAATAAAATCTAACACTCACAGCTCAGCTCAAATCAACGTCCTGCAGTCATGTATAATTATTTAATTACATGCATACAATTAGCTAATCACATATAACATGAATAGCTAACTCTAATCCATAAAATTACCCTTAGTTAATTTTCCCCATTTATCTCTTTCGATAGATAAATCGATCTTAAACGATTTCCTTATCTTAATCAATAGATTTTATTAATCATGATTAATTCCACATCTATATAGATTAAGGAAAATTCTAACATTACATTATCCAAATCTTGGATTTTAAACAATGAATTCGTAAACGAATCATAAATTCTAATAGTTAACCATCCTTGTTAACCAGCTCCAATTTCCAAAAGATTAGGGATCTATACATAACAAAACCCTAATCTAATTCTTTATCAATCTAACATTAGAAGTACTAAACATGGTAAACCAATATAATAATTCTGATCACAATCCTCTTCTAAAGGAATTTACACAACTCAGAGCTAGATATCTACATGTATTCTAATACAAATTTGAATTAAATTTCAAATCCAGGTTATAGTAGTAAACTCTAACTTTTCTACACACCATTAAATCGAACTAACCATGAATCAACATTCCAATAACTCACCTAGATTCGAGATAGCTCCCTGTTAGCTCACTGTCGCGAATGATAATCTGGGAAGGTGGTGGCTGAAGGAAAGAACAACTGTCAAATTCACACACACTGGCAGAACAAAATGTGAGTACTGTGTATCAAGAAATAACTCCACAAAAACGTTAATCCAACCCTTAATTCACCAAATCAATAGTTAGGGTTGTGATTACCTTAGATTCGGTAACAAGGAGTTCTTGAACAGAGATGCTGATTAAGAAAGTTAACCGGCCAGAAATGGACAAAGCTACTGTCCTGTTACAAGAAATAGAGACTAGGATGAAGAAACCAAGTAATCAACCATCCAATACTCCCAATCACCTATTAGATTCGATAAGAAAGAATCGAATTCAAGAACAGCGATTGGATCGTAGCAATTGGAAACAAACAACTCACAGATCGATTTAGAAATCGAAGAAAGTTGGCTTTATCCAAAGTAAATCATCCAACTCCGGCGACGGAAACACCATCAAGATCTAGGTTAAGAAGAAATCGAGCTCCGTCATCACGAAATTCCTCCGGCGAAGACAAATCCGAGAAATCGAAGTAAAAATCGCGACTATACGGCCGAATCATCAAGATCAGAAAGACACCTTACCTTCTACCACTCTCCCTCTTTCGGCGTTAAGAGCTGCATGATCTCGCCGGCGACGAAGACGATCGGAGGTGAACGATCCGCGGAGCTTCGGCGAAGAAATGAGAAGACGCGAAGAGAAAAGCAGTTAAGATCCTGTCTCCTTTTTATACTTAGCCATTTTGCAATTAAACCCTTGATTTTCTAGAAATCAACTCTCACTTAAATGTGGTGCTTATCTGGGCTTTTTTCTGGTACAACGTTGAACACCCCCGGAAACTTATCAAACGATCACCGAAAAATTTTCAGAAAATTTCTAAAAATTCTGGAAAATTCCCAAATTAATATTTATCCAATAATAACAATTATTTAATTATTATTAGTTGCGATATTTTACATTCTCCCCCACTAATAAAAATTTAGTCCCCAAATTTCCTACGTGTATGCAGCAAGTAAGCAGTACATAATGAATAATCACAAGTACTTAAAACAACTTATGTACCTCATGTAAACAGATGGGGATATCGTGCACGGATCTCATCCTCCAGCTCTCATGTGGCCTCCTCATCAGAATGATGCTACCATCCGACTTTCACTAGTCGAATTGTCTTAATCTGCAACTGTCGTTCCTTGTGCCCCAGAATACGTACAGGAACCTCCACATAGGTAGGCATCCGGCTATAATGAGATCGATACATCAGACAAAATGTGCGAGGGATGCGACACGTACTTCCTCAACATAGAAACATAGAATACGTCATGCACTCCAGCAAGTGAAGGTGGTAGCGCCAGACGATAAGCTAACTCACCTATCCTCTCAAGGATCTGGAGGGGTCCAATATAGCGAGGAGCTAACTTACCTTTCAAACCAAATCTCTTTACACCTTTAGTAGGGGATACTCACAAAATACATGATCATCTACGGAAAACTCTAAAGGTCTCCGTCTTCGATCCGCATAATTCTTCTGACGATCCTGAGCCTCTGACATCCTGCGTCTGATAGTGTGAACTAACTCTACATCACGCTGAATGCTCTGCGGACCCAGAATCTGCGATTCCCCAACCTCTATCCAAAGAGTGGGAGATCTACAAGCTCTGCCATATAACGCCTCAAACGGTGTCATCTGAATCGCTGAGTGATAGCTGTTATTATAAGCAAACTCTACCAAGTAAAGATGATCCTCCCAACTGCGTCCGAAGTCCATGACACATGATCTCAGCAGATCCTCTAACGTCTGTATCGTGCGCTCCGACTGTCCATCTGTCTGTGGATGAAAAGTTGTACTGAATCGGAGCTCCGTACCCATCGCCTGCTGAAGACTGCCAAAATCGTGAAGTGAATCGCGGATCTCTGTCTGAAATAATACTGAGAGGAACACCATATAACCTACAATCTCTCTACTACAATACAACTCAGCCAACCTATCCAATGAATCAGTCCTCCGAATAGGTAAGAAATGAGCAGATTTTGTTAATCGATCAACGATCACCCAAATCGCATCGTGTGCTCTACGTGTCCGAGGAAGTCCCACCACGAAGTCCATCGTGATATGCTCCCACTTCCACTCTAGAATCGACATCTTCTGGAGTAAACCAGCAGGTCTCTGATGTTCAGATTTAACCTGCTGACATACAAGACACCGAGCTACAAAATCTGCTATATCTCTCTTCATACCTTCCAACCAATATGAACATTTCAGATCTCTATACATACGTGTACCACCGGGATGTATATCAAATCTGGAACGATGGGCCTTCTGAAGTAAATCCTCTCTGATGGAAGGCAGCTTAGGAACACATAATCTCCTATAAAAGTATAGAATCCTGCTGTCGTCACAAGAAAACCCTAGCGGCGATCCTGAGAGCACTCTACTGCATAAGAATTGTAGATGCTGATCCGTGGCCTGTGCCTTCTTAATCCGCTCCACCATCGGTGACTGAGCAACCATAGCTACCAGAAAACCCTGCTCAGTCTGACCCTAATCCTCAAGACCAAGGTCATCGAATCCCTGAATCAACTCTGTAACCATCACTCGGTGACTTTCCAAGACTCCACCCGATTTTCTGCTCAAAGCATCGGCTACCACATTGGCTTTCCCCGGATGATAGTTGATCGTGCAATCATAGTCTTTCAGGAATTCTATCCATCTTCTCTATCTCAAGTTTAATTCCTTCTGAGTGAATAAGTACTTGAGACTCTTATGGTCCGTAAAGATCTCAAAAGTGATCCCGTACAGATGGTGCCTCCAAATCTTCAACGCAAAAATAATGGCTGCTAACACTAAGTCATGAACTGGATAGTTCTTCCCATGTTCTTTTAGCTGTCGTGAGGCATATGCTACAACTCGTCCATTCTGCATGAGTACTGCTCCCAATCCCTGTAGTGATGCGTCTGTGAAGAGTACAAATCCATCTTCACCAGGGAAGAACTAATATAGGTGAGTAATAAGTCTCCGTTTGAGTTCCTGAAAACTCATCTCGCAAGACTCTGTCCAGCTAAATTTCACCCCTTTCCTGGTCAGTCGTGTCAATGGCAGTGCTATACTGGAAAATCCTTCAACAAATCGTCGGTAATAACCTGCTAGACCTAGGAAACTACAAACCTTCTGTACAGTCTTCGGTTGTTCCCAACTGGTGACAGCCTTTATCTTCTATGGATCTACTGATATACCACGGCTGGATACGATATGTTCGAGAAATTCCACAGAAGATAACCAGAATGCACATTTGCTAAACTTCACATAGAGATGTTCTCGCCGAAGAGTCTCCAAAACTATACGAAGGTGCTGCTCGTGTTCCTCTTCTGACCGAGAATATATCAGGATATCATCGATAAATATAATGACAAACTGATCCAAGAAATCTAAAAATATTCTGTTCATCAGATCCATGAAGACAGCTGGAGCATTAGTAAGTCCAAATGGCATTACCAAAAACTCGTAATGTCCGTATCTAAAGGATGTCTTCTGAATATCTGTATCTCTCACTCTAAGATGATGATTGCCTGAGCATAAGTCAATCTTAGAATACACACATGTATTCTTGAGTTGATCAAACAGATCCTCAATACGGGGCAATGGATACTTATTCTTAATAGTCACTGCATTAAGCTGCCAGTAATCAATGCATAACCTCATCGATCCATCCTTCTTCTTCACGAAGAGTACGGGAGCTCCCCATGAAGAAACACTAGGACGGATAAATCCTCTGTCTAGCAACTCCTGCAGCTTTATCTTCAGCTCCTCTAATTCCTTTGGTGTCATGCGATAGGGAGCTTTAGATATCGGTGCTATCCCCGGAATCAACTCGATAGTAAACTCCTCCTGCCTCTGAGGGGGCAGACCTAGAAGTTCGTCCGGAAATATGTCCAGAAATTCTTGGACTATATAGGGATGTCCGAAGGCTGAGATGTACAATTTGAATCAGCCTTAATCATCGATAATAGATAGCCCTGACAACCCTTAGATAAAAACCTCCGAGTGTGTAGGGCTAATATAACAGAAATCCCACCGTCTTTGGATCCCCTAAATATCCAAGACGGTTGATCTGGTGGTCGAAAGGTAACAATTCTCGCACTGTAATCCACAGTGGCATGATACAACGCTAACCAATCCATACCCAAAATGATATCAAACTCTAACAACTCTAGCACTTGTAAATCCACTATAAGCGTCTGTCCGTCGAAGTCCAAAGGACATCGTTTGACTTCCTGACTAATATTTAGTATCTCTGCGGATGGTAAAGATACTGCTAATCCATGTGTCCAACGCATAGCTAATCTACCAATCTTACTAAGAAATATTTAAGAAATGAAAGAATGGGAACTACCAATATCAATTAATAAATCAGTAGAAAATGCATAAACAAAAATCATACCCTGTAAGACTGATCCCTCGGCCCGCTGCGCCTCCTCCCGTGTAACAGCATAGACATGTCCAACCTCGGGCCCCGATAATGGTATCCCTGTACTGGCCTGGGGATGTGCCACCGGTGCGGTAGCCTGCTGTCGAGGCTGAGACTGAGTCATAGGACAAGGTTGGGGTGGCATATGATAATCCTGCTGTCTAGGGTATGCCTGATAAGATGCACTGGAAGTAGTATATGGTATAGCTGGCTGCATAACAGGCTGCTTCTGACTCTGAATATGATAAACATGTGCCCGAGGAGATATATGCTGCTGGCGTGGCCTGCTCTGTGATTTCTGTGGTCCTCTCTGCTGACGTCCCTGTGAAGACCGACTCCCCTGAGTAGTAACACTTGCAGCCTCCATTTGTGCCTTCATAGCACAATCTCGACTCATATGCCCTGGCTGCTTGCAATAGTAGCATACATTCTGGCCAATAGGGCAATTGGGCCTAGTATGCCCACTAACTCCACAATTATAGCAGATAGGTAAATCAGAAGGATCCTGTTGATTCTTCAGACATGGACGAGAAGAACCAGCTGATGAATGCTTCGACTTCTGTGAAGCCTGAAATTTCTTACCCTTATTACCCCTTTTCTGATTCTTTTGCTGTAAAGACGTACCCTGGACTTTTTGCTTACCTTTCTCTCTCTCCTACGACACCTGTCGCTGAGTCATCTCAATCATCAACGCTCGGTCTAATGCCTCCTAATTAGAGCTGAATGTAGAGCCAGATATCCTGATGCGGATATATCCAGCAAGGCCCTGAGTAAACTGCTCCAGTCGGTCACTATCTTGAGCAATAAACTGTGGGCAGAACTCCACAAGTCGGTTGAATTCTGAATCATACTCTATCACGGAACGCTCTCCCTACTTCAGACTCAAGAACTCTTGCTTTCTGGCAAGACGATAAGGAGCGGGATAATACTGTCTCATAAAAGCTTCCCAAAATAAAGTCCAAGTAGGAGTCTGATCTCTAATTATAGTCCTCTGCATCTCCCACCAAGTAGTCGCCTGATCCCGTAAATGATAAACAGCTAGCTCCGCCTTCTCTACCTCTATACAAGACATATAGCCAAAAGTACTCTCGAGATTTCTCAACCAAGCGCGAGCAACCTCAAGATCTGGTGCTCCATGAAATAGAGTAAATCTATTCTTTACTGACTGAGCTAATAATGGGATCCGTGCTCTATCCATAACCCAAGCAGTAGTAGACTGAAGAGGCATAACTGGTGGTACCGAAGGAGGGAACTCCGTAGTCTAAAAACCCTGACACGATACTGGGGGTACGATAGGAGAAACTCTATCAGTCTGAAAACCATAATCCTCTGTCGGAGGAGGTACAAGGGGAGGAATACCTTGTGTCTGAAAAGTCTGATCCCTAGTGGGATGGGTCTGTCTACGACTAACTGTCTCAGTCTCAGTCGGATCCCTAGATGAGTCAGTGTCTAAAGTCACTAGCTCAAGATCTATAGATTCGATAGGTCTCTTCCGTGGTCTCCCTTGACCACAGCGAGGTACAGTAGTCAATCCCTCACGAGTCATACCTGATAAAAACATCTATATAAGAACTAACAATCCTATATGACGAAAGAAATATAACTTACATCCTATTGTTTGGAGTCATCTTGCGGCCTTCTGGTCCCAAACTCAAAAAATCACATAGAGTGTACAAACCGAGAAATCCGGAACACGACTCGGAAATACAAACCGATGGCTCCGAAAAATTCAAAAAGTCTTCTAGAAAAAAAATGAGTCGCAAAAAAACTAAGATACCGAAACCAAGTATCGTAATTTCGGGACTCCGACAAATCCGGAAAGTCACAATGGAAATGTAAACCAAAGAAAAACCAAAACGCAAAAATAGGTATCACAAAAACTGCTTTGATACCAAAAAAATGGTATCAGAGATAAACCACAAAATTGAAAAAAATCCAAATGAAAGGTATCGTAAACCTTACTCTGATACCAAAAATTGTCACGCCCCAAAGGAGTCCCTACCAAAAAATTTCAGCAGCATCTCCCCTATACGGGTAACAATATGCATCCATAATACATCATATTTACACCTCGGCCAACACGGCCGGAATATATATGCAAAAATATAAACATTCCATGCAGTTATATGTCCACAACCACGCAGTTATATATTTGTAGCCTCAGGCTGACTTAAAATGAAGAAATAAATAAAAAGAAACCAAAATATCGCAGCGGAATACTCCCGAAAACAAAAAGAAGACTAATAAGCCGGAAGGCTAAGTTCAAAGTCCAAGTCCAAGTACATAGTACTAAAAATCCAACACAGTCACCAAATCATAATGTGAAATGAGTAAAAACCGTCAAAAACCACACCACTATTCTCACAACTCTATGGGACCGGCAGCAGACTCCCCCAAGCAACACAATCTGAAAGATATGCTAACCTGAAAATAAACAAGAACATATAAGGTGGTGAGTGAAAGTCACTAAGCGGATATAGAAATAAAAATAGTGCATGGTATGAAAAAGTAAAGAAGTTCAAAAATATACAGTCTTAACAGAAATAAAAGTGTGATCATACTAAACAGTAAGCATACCAGACCAAGCCAACACCTACTGATAATGTAAGGTATCTCCCCAAAATGTCCAAACCATACCAACTGTAACCTCTGTATACTTCCAGTCAATAGATATATAAAATTGCACATGTATGCGTCATGTCAACATATGTAGGAAATCATAACTCAATCAAGTGCAACAATCACAATCACATGCATCTAGTATCTACTAAGCATGTATGCAAAATATCTCGCACCAAATGGAAATGCACATGCATGTTCCATGGTCACCCCGCCACCCTCTCAGAAACCACGACCCCCCGTATGGACGAGAGGTCGGATGAAGACTGTACTACACGCCAGTACCACGGTATAAGTGTGGTCCATGACCGACAGTCTGAAGGTAGCTATATAGCTAAAACTGCGTCAAGATCCCTGACTGCTCACAACACTAGTAATAACTGCCCCTAGGCTACCAGTTCATGACAGGATAGGCCCCACTCCAAACACACACTCCCTCCATCGGAGTGGCCGAATGGATAGCCAAAAACAATGTCTGATAACTAGCTCAAGTATAATGGAGCATAAATTATCAACAAACGTATGATATGAGATGATGAACATGATATGCATAATCATATACTGAATACAGTCATCATCTATACAACAACTCCATCAACATACACACCTCCGAATAAAGTCAAGGAAACAATACGCTCAACATAGGTATAATAAATACCTGATCATTACAATAACCCAATCAGAATGAGTACATACGACATAAGGTCAACTCAATAACCCAATCAGCATGTATACAACCACTAAGTCTCATGTATGATGATAAACAACATGACCATAACAATATAGATACCAACCATGCATATCACCTTTATCCTCTAAACACAATTAAGGGTAGGTACTACCAGTATCAACAAATCATACCAACAGGTGTGAAACATCTCATGCATGATAAACATATCAACAGGGTATCTCCTATATGATGCTCCATCCTATGGTTACTCTACAAAGTAAGGATGTTCAAAGTAAGACTGCATAAAAAGAAATATTGATCATTCTCAAAGATCAAGCATAAAGGTATCAAGCAGGATAGTACGACAGTTTAATTTAAGATAACACAATCCTACTATCAAATAAAATACCATGCACAAGATCAAACAATCTAAATCGAGTAAAGCGAAGAAGTACCCGCCTCAAGTATAATACGTATCAAAATAAGATCCTCACTCTCATAACTCAAATCAAAGTCCTGTAGTCATGTTTAATTTCTTAATTACATGCATGCAATTAGCTAATCACATATAATATGAATAGCTAACCCTAATTCATAAAATTAACCTTAGTTAATTTTCCCCATTTATCCCTTTTCCATAGATAAATCGATCTTAAGCGATTTCTTTATCTTAACCAATAGATTTTATTAATCATGGTTATTTCCACATCTATATAGATTAGAGAAACCTAAAATCTCATTATCCAAATTTAGGTTTTAAAAGAATGATCCATAAACAATCCTAACTACTTAGAGTTTGGTAACATTGACATTACTAGTTATCCGAACAACCTAAATATCTCCATTTAAATTCCAATACTCACAAAGCAACCAAGATCAAATCCAAACATACACTAAGCAATACTTAGCATAATCTCTAATATTAATTCTTACCTTGGAATGAAGCTTTAATTGCAAAGAGGTGACTGCCAATACTCCAAAAATAGCCCACACAACACTGTTAAACTCAATCACCTACTGTTCCATAAGAATTTTAATGCCTAATTTAGGAATCCATTCATCCACGGTACAATCGAAGATAAAAACCAGTGGATACTTAAATCCAAGAGCAGTAACCAAGGTAGAAAACTATTCCCCTTGAGTAATCATAGAAGATTCAGAGCACCTATCGCCGGAAAGTAGGGTTGAAGGTAACACTACTACTGTCCAAATGGAAATCAATGCACATAATACCTATTCAAGATCGAAACTACCAAATCAGAGGTAAAATACAATGTTTACCTCAGATCTAGCCACAAGAAAATGAAGCTTGCATTCTTCCCATGAGTTTACTACGGACAAGAAGATGTAGAATTACCTGATTCCAGAAGATCACTCTATTAGTGCAGATTGGATACAAATACACCTGATGAAGAATTGTGAATCAATTGAACATCACCTTACAAGGAAATTCTCAGCGTGTTGCGACCTAGGCGAGAGAGAGACGGAGCAAGGATTAAACGAATCAGAAGCTAGGATTAGGGATTAAATCAAATCCGAATCAAGAACCCAATTCCGGCGACAAATCTCAAATCCAGAACCTCCGGTGAAAACAAATCCGAGAGATCGAAGGATCGAGAGGAGATTAATACTCACCAAACAGAAGATCGAATGGTAGCTAGGAAGAACTCAATGATCGGAAAGCGTCTGCCCCTTTGAGGTCATCGGCGTCGTCTCCATCGGCTGGCGATCGCGCGATCTGGACTCCGCGATGGGGAGAAGAGAGGAAAAGGTCAGAATCGGGGAAAATGAGAGCAATTCGACGATTTTTGGTTTTTAACTTTTCCCTTTTTCAATTAAACCCTAGGTTTATCATAAATCAATTCCCACTTAAATGTGATATTCTAATTGGGCTTTTCCGGTACTACATTACACACCCCCGAAAAAGTATCAAACGACATCCGAAAAATTTCCAGAAAATTTCTAAAAATTCTGGAAAATTTTCCACATTAATATTTCTCCAATAATAATAATAATTTAATTATTATTAGTTGCGATATTTTACATTCTCCCCCAC
>JBAMIE010184755.1:0-12729 GCA_037177295.1 Kaempferia parviflora | reverse complement strand
CCCTCCAGCTTCTCAGCTTCCGGACAGGATCAAAGGTTGAACAAAGTATTATCATCAACTAATGAGATGTCTATTTACTTAGAAAACATAGTAATGCCCCGCAGGATCTCCCACACACTTTGGGTTCGAATCTTAAGACCCGATGGCAAAATAAGGGGGAAGGTCATCCGCCCACCCCAGGACTAGTCAGACCGCAACGCGTGGATACCTGGGCTATCAAAAAAAATTGTATATAAGATGAATTATTTTCCTAAAGAGTTTGTTCCTCTGACCATCTATATATATAGTTAACCCCATTGTCTTCCAAGGTGAAATTGCAAGTAACTTGAGTCGACAAAGAGAAGAAGAAATGGCCATGGCACACGGCGAGACTAAGAAAGCTGAACAAGTGCAATGGGCAAACTGAAGTCAATTCACTCAACACAATTACATCAAAAATTATATTATTGTTGGGATGGAATGGGTAACAGTCCCAGTCCCCTTTGGACTTTGGTATCTCCCCTCCTTTATATGCAGCAGAATATACAGGCACTTTAATCAGCTCCCACTCAGTGCTGTGGCCTACTTACTGTGCCAAAAGAATGAAATGCTGCCTGCAAAGCTTCCTTTGTCTGCTAACCTCCCTACTTTGGATGGTCTTTTCTCCCTTTTCCAGCATTAAAAAGCTCCCCTTTCTGCTTTCCCTAACCATTACTTCCTCACTCTTCAATTCATCCATCACAATATTCCCTCTTCGATGTGTTCGACTCAGAGCCCTACTGTTTGCTCCACTGTTCTTGTTCTCACAAGTTAATTAATTAGTGCAATGAACTGAAAATAAAAAAAGAAAGAAAGAAATGAAGGAAGAAAAGGGGAATTGTTTTGTCACATGGATCATGCTTGAGGAAGGTGTGAGTTTGTCTCATTGGTCACATGAATGCATTTAGGTTCGTGCAGAGGACAGGGGATTGAGCTCTGCATTCCCTGTCGTCGAGATTAATAGCTAGCCTTTCTCTGGCCTGGTGAGTCAATGGCAGGGACTGGCTTCCATGCAGGGACTCACATGCTGATGGAGATCGAGAGAGCTAGCTAGGTCTCATGTGAGACCTGATAACATGTGCAATTACTTGTCATATCCGAATAGAATCTTCCATAATTTTCAAGTTCTATAAACAGCTCGCAGTCCTCCACAGTCCCTTCTTTGGACAGTACTACTACTTCTCGTTTCTTGCAGTTTCCCCTTCTCCAAATCCATATATACTCCCTAATTAATCACCCTGATTAATGATCTGAAGTTTGAATGGAGACTAAAGTTTACTTCTTTATCGTACTCTCAGATCCCAAGCTCCAAATGACAGAAAGCTGAATGGATATGCATGAAATATACATATATATTTATTGTTTTCTTCATCCATAAACAACAAGAATTATATATCTTTTATATATAATATATATATATAATTATCAGCTTGTTGAGTGTTGTTGTATGTTCATGGCTTTTTGGGTGGAGAGGAGAGGAGGGGACATGGTGCAGACTTGCATGGATTCTCCGAGATCAGTCCCTGCACCATTTCTGACTAAAACTTATCAGCTGGTTGATGATCCTCGCACCGATCACATAGTGTCTTGGGGAGGCGACGCCGCCACTTTTGTGGTTTGGAGGCCGTCGGAGTTTGCCATGGACGTCCTGCCCAAGTTCTTCAAGCACAACAACTTCTCCAGCTTTGTCAGACAACTCAACACCTACGTACAGAGCACTCTTCGCCTTGTTCCTCTTGCTAATTAATTAAATGATTTCTTATATCAATTTTGCTAGCGATTTCAGGGTTTTAGGAAGATTGCAGGGGACAGGTGGCAGTTCGCGAATGAGTATTTCAGGAGAGGAGAGAAGCATCTGCTCTCGGAGATACACAGGAGGAAGACATCTCAGGTGGTGTCTCAGATCGTCCATTACCAGCCGTTTTACTCTGACGAAGCGAGTTTGTCCTGGGCGGCGGCGGAGCGTGCTTTTCCGGTGGTTCACGGAGAAACAGAGTTCCTGACGGCGCTCTCTGAGGACAACCAGAGACTGAGGAGGAGGAACTCGATGCTGCTGTCGGAACTGACGCACATGAAGAAGCTCTACGACGACATTGTGCTCTTCATACAAAACCATGTCAGCCATGAACAGAGGCATAATGTTCAGAGCCCAAGAAACAGAAACAGGTCGCCGGAAATGGAACCTCCTCCGGCGCAGCTCGGCGACGATCCAGGGAGCAGCTTTAAGCTCTTCGGCTTCACGCTCCATGGCAAGAAGAGGGTGCATTGCGAGGCGCAGGGAGATGGGAAGGTTTAGTGCAAGATCACGAGCAGAGTGCTGTGTTAATTAATTGTTTCTGTTTAATTAGCTTGGAGTATGATCAGATCAGGAGATTCTTAAGAATTAAGGGCGTTGTTTTGTTTGTTTGCTTAGGATTCTGCTTGTGTTGGATAAGGATTATGGTGAACATGATGATGATGATGATATGTTGTGGATTTGGGAGATGATGGTTTGCACCATGCAACTGCAGCAAAAGTAGCATGGCAGTACTGATGGAGATAGGAATCGATCTGCTTGGGTAATCATTTCGCACATGACTCGATCACTGTGGGATGGTTAAAAAGGAAGAAAGATGAGGGGTGCATGCATTTCATGGCCACGGTTATGGGGAGGATCTAGCTCGTGCATACCGATTTGACCTAACGAATTCAACCGCCACCGCTATGGCCTATAGAGTGGCTATGGTTCCCTTAACAGCTTTTTATCAAAGAAGTCCTCAAAAATTTATATTTACTAAAAGATATATCATACTTTTTAATTTACTAAAAGGCGTATCTAAAATACTAAAATCTCCATTTTACCCTTCTCTCACAAATGACCCACTTTTGGGCCTGATATTTCCATATATCAGGGCCCACGTGGGCCTGATATTCTAAATATCAGGCCTATATTGGACCTGATATATGAAATCAGGCCCAACTGTGGTCTTTTTGTGTGGGAAGGGTAAAACGAGAATTTCAGTGTTTTAGATGTGCTTTTTGGTAAATTTAAAAGTATGGTGCGTCTTTTGGTAAATATGAATTCTTAAGGGCGCCTTTTGGTAAAAAACTTTTCCCTTAATTTTTTAGTTTATACCAACAACAATTTTTATTAGTAATTTAAAATGTTTATCTTTTTTATTTTTTATTTTAATTTTTTTTTATTTTTACAAAATTTGGCATGAGTTTAGAATATTATAGATGTTATTTTGTTTAGAAATCTAATTTCTGTAGAAAAAAATTATGTTAAAAATTTTATAGAAATACTGTTATTAAATAATATCATTTAATTAATTTATTTATTTAAATCGATTAGTAATATAATGTTTCTGTTACTTTGCGATTAGTCCTACCTCGAAACACAACAAAATATTTTCTAAAATTTTTTAATAACACATCTAAATACTAAATAATAATAATTTTAAAAAAGAATTATAAATAAATTGTTTTTCTATAAACAATCTATAGATAGGTAATAGCATTCTCAATAGTTGTTTCCAACACTGTAAGAACTTACAAAGAACTGAACTCTCCATTAGCATAACAAATACACCAAGAGAAAAAAAACTGAAGAAACAGCAAAGCAACAAATTGTAATATTTCATTTTATTAAAGTTTAATTATGCACTTAAAGTCACTGATGGCCATTTAGGCATGATAAATTATTTCAATACAAAAAGAACAAGTCGGAATTCTGTGTTTATACTTTGCATTACATCTTGGAGGCCCCTGCGGTAACTCTGCTCAAAGCAATGGCAACTTTCGATCCAGACTGACGTCCCAAGTGCTTGGAAATGAAGTCACCTGCCGCCATAAGCTTCCCTAAATCCACGTTTGTTGTTACACCGAGACCATTAAGCATGTACACAACATCTTCAGTGGCGACATTGCCAGAGGCACCCTTTGCATATGGGCAGCCGCCTAGTCCAGCAACAGAAGAGTCAATTACACTGATTCCCATCTGTATCAAATAGCAATGGATCGATCAGATGAAAAACAGAAAGAAAACTTGGCATGGCATTCATTCCCAATAGCCTGACAATATCATTGTTTGCTTACTTGGAGCGCAGCAAATATATTTGCGAGTGATTGGCCGTAGGTGTCATGGAAATGGACAGCAAGCTTGTCCACTGGGATGACAGACATTACAGCATCAAGCATTGGACTGACAGTGCCTACAAGGAATAAAAAGAGAGAATTTACAGAATATTTTTTTGTTTATTAGGAAGAAATAGAAGGAAAAAATGAAGAGAATCATGACCCCGCTTTCTTTGAACTAATTACTAATCGAGATAACAGTAGGTGAAAAACTGAAAGGAAAATATAACTAAAATTATATTTAAAAAATCTGCAGTTTGTAAGCAATCAACTTATAGCTTTCCATCTTTTTTAAGCAAATACAATGGTGATGTTAACTGACTTCTATTAAAAGATTCATGTGTTATATTAGAATGAAACCAATGGTTAAGGATATTGAAATTTCATGAGTTAATAAATATCATGAAAACCGACCAATCTTGTACATAGAACTGCACTATAGTATCGCATTGCTACATTTTGATGTATGTGGGCAAATATTACCTGGAGTACCAACTCCAATTGTATCACCAAGTGAAATTTCATAACAACCAATATCATAAAGCCGTTTAGCCACATGCGCCACCTTTTGTGGAGGCACTGATCCTTCTACAGGACAACCCACGACACAAGACACATACCTACCAATTAAAATCCCTAGTCAGTCAGATTTATCTTACCAAATAACAAAGCCAGAAAATGTATTTGAAAATAGCAACATGACACAGAGACCAGTGTTATGAATGGCAGTTTTCCAATATGAGGAATGATCGCAGTAAGTGTATTTAACAATGTAATAGTAGTTAAAAAAAGAATAGTATGCATACAGTAGAGAATATAAACTCCAGGGAACAAAAGAAACAATCTTCCAATTATAAAGCAAAATAACAATCTTCTTAGCAACTAATATGCAAACACCAGAAAATAAGATCATACTCAAATTAAGGATGGATGACCAAAACAATTAACTGAGAAACTACATGGATCTCTGCATAAGGCCTAATTACCCTTGGAATTTCTGAAATTATAAATGTCCTGAATTGGTGAATGTGCCAATCACTGTTCCCAATAACTCTAGTTGTTAGGAAAGCTAGCTTCCTAGCCATAATCAGCAGAGAATAGCCATGTGTCTACCGTGCTGCTAGAGGGCCTAAGGCAATTCCCAATGATTAGACATCAGCAATTATGGCAGTTAAGCCCACTTAAATTAACCCCCAACAAGCTACAAATCAAAGAGTCATTGTCCCCCAATAAAGTCAACATTCTTAACGCAACTCGTCATGATGATGCTCTAGCATTGCTTTGAGACTTTGATGATCTCGGCAATTAAATTGAAAAAGAAGCTTGAACTAAATTGACTTTGATGATCTTCACTCCCAACAGAGCTCCCTGGTACTCTCTGTTTGCTTTGTGTTGTCTATTTCAATTTACTCTCCTAGGTTACAACTCTCATTTCATCAATTGACCTCTTTCTCCACACTCTGTCCACCATTTTTACAATGTTTTCACTCCTTGAGATTGTTTTAGAGTTGAGGTAGTCTAGGCTGCATTCTATTTTGGATTGGGAAAAAAAAGAAGTAAATGCCTTCTTAGAGAGATACCTCAATTAAAAGAAACAAGGAAAAAAAATCAAGAAATTTCAGTCCAGTATGCTTAAGCTTATAGGAAAATAAGTAGGAACATCATACCCACGAACAGGAATTGCCAGGTCTTTTGCAGCAGTAACGACCTTATGGTAACGTTCAAGACTTTCTTCAATGCTGCAATTGATGTTGGACACAGAAAAGGACTCAGAAGCTGATGCAAAGACAGCAACTTCTTTTGCACCAGCTGCAATAGCTGCTTCAAAACCCTGAATACTCAATAGTTTATAACTAGTTCATCCTCCAATAACTATAATGATATTTCATATGTTTAAGCTACACTTAAAATAAGAAGCCTACTTTGAGATTTGGAGTCAAGACTGGGAATTTAACACCAGGTACGAGTGGAATTGATTGCATGACATCCCTTGCATCCGCTAGCTGTTGACAAATGTGAAGAATTAAAAGGATTGAGATATAAAAACTGACAGCAGAACAGTGCAAACAAAATCATGTCTACTAACACTTTTTAGCTTTACCATGATACAGTTGAGAATATCATAACTTGAGTCTTGAGGAATCATATGTTAGAATTTAGATATTCATCCTTTGTCCTGGGATCAATTTTCATAAAAGTTCAAAGTACGAACTATTCAAGAGTGTAATTTTGGATCCTTCATACCAACTATCCTAAGAATATGTGAATTTGCATATTCAATTTCATCTCTAAACAATAAAAGGAAGATAGATAAGAAATTGCCACTCGAATAGTTCATGTTAGAGTGACTCAACATGATAAATATAAAGTGAGACTAAGGCACCCTTGTTTTATTGAATTTGGAGTGAAGGGAATTGAATTTGACTCCCTGTGGCTCACTATATTCCTTTCTCGAAATATCAATCACATTGTCTGTGATTTAAGCTACACTATTTCTTATAGTAGTGAAAGAGATGAGAATTCAATGTACAGTTAGTGCCCTGTACTTTCAAACACAGACAACCAGAGACCCAAATCCCCATTGTATTCAAATTCTTAATGAATTATTGTAAGAAAAAGTAAATTCAAAAGTCAAGTTTCACATAAATAGGATCATGTAATGGTGAGAGAGATGTCTACCTGTGGTACCCATTTTGGAGAGACAAAACTTGTAGCCTCAATAACAGATAGTCCGGAGGAAACCAACTTTTGTATCAATTCAACTTTTACAGGTGTAGGTATAACGAGTTTTTCATTTTGCAATCCATCTCGGGGACCAACTTCTACTATCTTGACAAATCTTGGCATACCTTTGAGGATCTGCAAGACATGTTAATTAATCTCTAATTATTTGGTTTACTTAATTGGATGGCAATAGCAAATGAATCAACATAAAAAGGAAATGGTTGGCACATTACAAAATTAGCATACATGACAGAACTGTGACACTGCTTCAACCAATACATAGTTTTTATGGTCTTGACCACAAAGTATCCCCACATTGTATGCGGGATTATTCCTGTTGGGGTGGAAGTGACAAGATTAAATACCTCACAACAATGACATTATATGGATTCAAACCCACACATTAACAAAGACTCTTCTAGATCTATCTTGCCTACCACTAGAATGAGCATCTGTTGGTCAACTATCACATAATTATGAGATACATCATAGAGATTGTTGTTGGATTTCTATTATAAACCTTGAAAGTAGATGAAAAAGGTGGTTCAAGACCATGGTCTGCATAATTTACTCGTTTGATATTTCTGACAATATGTAGTTGACATGGAATAGTAATTTTGATCCTTGATATTAACAGTAGAGTTGAAATTTCTCAGTTTCAACCAACTAATACAATGCAGAAAGGATATACAGTGATTTAGCTTATCATAGTGTACTGGTTTAGATAGCTTACACTATTCATGGTCATTTTCCAATTATGTTGAGAAACAGTAAATAATACAATATAGAAGTTCATTTTATGGTGTGGTTAAGATCATCCCAACAAATTTTATGGTGTGGTCATGCTCTGCCAGCATGGGGCTAGGGGCAATGGGTCGTGCTCTTCCTGCCGATTAACTTTTTACTATTTAAATTTTTAATTAATATTTTTGTGATTGCTAATTGATATAGAAATGGATCAACTGATTTCAACATGCTTGAACAAATGTTCAGCATGAGCACATGGTATAATACGAATTAATTTAATTAACTATCTAATTTCTATAACCTTATTTTTACAAGTTCCACTAAGTTCGTCTCAGCATGCTTTCATGTGTGTTTCAAATGTAAGCACAGTACAATGTCAAACCCATACCATTACAGCCGAGGATCGAAACTCCTACATGGACTTTAAATCTTGCGCACACAAGTATGTCTCTTCTTATTCATTTTCTTCTTCATCTCATTTCTCTATCCACCTCTAATTCACCACCGACACCATGCATTAAAAGTGTACCATATCAGTTAAAAACTAAAACTCTGGAACAAGCTAAGATTCAAATCTTCATTCTGCCACGTACCTCCTATTAAAAAAGGTATGAATTTAAAAAGTCATTTATAACATCCTCTTGCGTCAACCTGCCAGTCCATGCAAACTGGGAGATCCATTGCTTTAGTGCAATTTGCAAAAAATTCTTGTCTTTAGTGAGGTCAACCAGATAATCAAATAATATGCTGACTGGTGACTATGTTATCCATGTGCTCAGGCTTGGATAGCATGAAAGCATTGATTTTATCATTATCCAAACAATTTAGAACATCTCAATAATCTTTTGAAACTGTCCATTCATGCAAAGTCAATGTTCTTAACACTTTACCTTGAGGACAGTATTTCATGTTAGAACATGCAAAACAATAATAATAATAATAATAAATGAAAATAGAACACCAAACTTTTTAGAGCATAATTTTCAATAGATGCTCGTCAAAAGGCCTGATGGGAGTAACTTTACTTAGTGGGCTATACACATGCAAAAATAGCTCAGAATTCACATAATGGCTAAAGTAATGTTTGCATTTTAGTTAATATTTCAAAGGATATCCACATACAGCCATACAGAAGGTCATATTCACCATGTTACAAAAATGATAATGATCATATATTGATAAAGCTGGACAATGATATTTATTTATGTAGGTTAAAAAGGGACTCCCATATAAGAAGTTACCGTGTATAATGTGCATCATGTTTGATATTGACATTTTAAAAACAGCAATTTCTGATACTGATATCAACAAACCCATTTACAATAATGAAACAATCAAGAGTATTTGAATAAAAAAAGGAGGTTCAATTTGAGCACAACCTTGTCCGTCTTTCGTGTTAGTTCCATTTCGCTGGAATAAGATATATTCTGATAATTTTGCAGACGCCATGAATCACACAAAATGTTCGAAATCATCGGATTCCTACTAGTGTGTAATATTTTCCCACAAAGGAGATCTCCATGGAAAATATCCTTTTGTTGTCTTCTCCAACTATATTCTTCACTGGAAAGAAAAAAACACAGTTGGTTATGGCAACATATACTGGAAATGTTATTTTGAGAGGAGAAACTGATAGTGAAAAATATTACAAAACTGTGGTAGACACGTGCAACTCAGACTATGGCAAACAATATTCCATATATGTTATTCTATTGTACCCAACATTCTAGTATCACAATATATGATCAGCGTCGAAGTTAAATTACTTGTATTAATCTAGTTGGGAGAAGAAGAAAAATTGTAATGTTATCATATGCTGAAGGAGAATTGTATGTTTATAACCCATTTATGTATAGACTTTAGGGTTATCTTATTATTTGAAATAATATGTATGAGACTGTCTTGTATTACTATAATTTCTAACAATACCACTAACTAATTAATAAAAAACATAACTTATTACTTCTAAAAATCCCTTTAAGCTAGCTAGACATGGATATTATTGACTGTAGTAAATATAAAGTCCCTAAAAGCTGAAAAGACACACAACGGAGATGACAAAAAAGCATGACATCAGTATAGTGGTTGAGAAGCATGATGATGTAACGCTATGGACTCATTTTCAAAAGGCCTGTAGATGATGACAACAAGCTTCAAGAGAGATCTTCAAACGACTATACCGAAAAGTAGTATGCTAAGTCCCAAATTCTTCATAAACATATACATAGATATAGCACGAGTTCATATCATAATTATGAATCATGTACTAGAATCCCAAATATATGCAGTGCGATGAAAATAATAGGAAAATATTTAGTACTACTAAACCTAATGATAAAGATAACTGATAACAAATATAACTCAAGAGAAAACACAATCCTTAGAGAATGCAACAGCAACACAAAAATATTATTAAACATTAACTGGATGAAGAACATGTGTTGCTGGATGGTTGATCATAGATTTTGAGTAAGAGATAAAACTTACTTGCTGGTGTTAAACCGACTGCACCCTCTAGTCTCAGTTAGGCAAGTACCCATATCCATTTTAGCAACCTTTGAAGTGTTCCTTTGAAGCCTACCTAAGTCACTCGATCTTGGAATGTTGTCAAGACTCAGAGGGTCTGGTAAGGTTGGCATCTTTGAACTGGATGTCAAATAAGAAATTGGAGAAGAGGCTATGGAGAAGAAAGTAGTCCACCTTCCGCGCTTAGATAAAATATTCGAAGACAGCATTATATCAAAAGGATTGCGTGGGAGTTTGAAGCACTCGAGATGAAACTAACACAAGACTTCAAGTGCCTGATTACTGGAAAATTCTGCAGTGGAGATACATAAAATCATTCGGAGACACTTTATAACAATATTGTCAAATTAAAATAAAATTATACAAACTACATTTGTACTTAACAGAGAAAAAATTATAGGGTATACACGCCAACAAAATGCAGAAGAAAAAACCATTCTACTGAGAACATTTTCCAGTAAATTCCTTCATTTATTTTAACTAGACATAATTATTCCTAGTATGATAATGACAAACCTTCATTGGCACTGACTATAGTGCCCATCAATGATATGATTAGATCATTAGAAGATATCATTAAAGCATGATTAAACATGTCTTTAGGAAGATCATTATATCCATTAACATGAACGAAGGATCATTCAAATTCGACTAAGGTAAGAAGAAAACAACACAAAGATAGGAATATGACTGAGTTAGATTTGCAGACACTAATGCCAATTTATAATCGCACAAGAAAACAAGAGCCAATTCAGCTGCTTTTCTGTTAACTAAATCACTTCCTTCTCTAGAAAACCTACACCAATGTAAGAAGTCGATGAACACAACTTGGATGAGGCCTATATATGACCAATAACTCGGGAGTCAATCTCTTATCCAGGGAATACGTATTAATCCCACTTTCCCTCTTGAGAGTTTCCAAATGTTAAAAATACGAAACGGGACGTCTTCACCATCCGCTTGATTATTTATTTGGAGTTCAACTTTATCTCTCTACACAAAAGAGCCTGGATTAATGTTGACCATCTCTAATTACAAGATGCGATACTTACACGAGTAGGAAAATCCTTTCCTTGGTGCCGAAAGTTCGAAAATCCTTCTCCAAATTGATGCCCAAGAGAAGAAAAACACTACCCTCGCAGCATCCCTTGATCCAATGCCCAAAATAAAATGTCGCCAGCCTAGAGAGTTGAGGAGAGGGTGACTGGCCCCTACGATCCGTCGATCAAAAAACCCCTTCTCATTGTAACGGACGATCCACGACAACACGAACTCGTCGATCACTATTAACCGGCTGCGATTGCCACGGCGAGGGGCACGGCTGCGGGTGACGCAAACGAAGACTGGGCGACGGCTGGACGCGGGCTACTCGCGGACGGAAACTGATGGATTCGGGGAAGGACAACGTTAACCGGGGCAGCGATCGGGCGGCGTAGCGAGAGAGAGGCGGGAGCCCAGCGAGCGATTCGCCTTTTGCCAGAGGCGGCGATGGCGATGGGAGGAGAGAGAGGATTTTGATAGATAACCCAAAATTTTACCAAGCCTGAGCAAAAATCTTCTAGTAAAGTTTTGATAATTTTATATAATATTTATTAAAATAATTAAAAATAATCATATAATAATTTTAGTTTGATTATGATTTCAAAGTAATCTTGCTAATAAATTTAGATCTCTGCTTTTAAAGTGATAAAATTGTTTAAAAAATAATTATATAAAAATTTAAAATAAAAATTACTAAATCTCATAGTTTTGACCACAGTTTATTAATTTGGTCAAAATTACTACTCTGAAATTCTATTTAAAATAATTAAAATTTTATTTTATTTGACTCAGTAAAAAATGAAGATTTTTTTAAAATTAATTATTCAATCGGCCCTAATCAGGATGATAATTTTCTCTACGGGTTCAAGATCCCACCGGAAAATTTAAAATGGAGATGGATTTATGGAGTCTTTTCTGATGTGGATTCAGGTTTAGAGATTTTTTAAATTTATAAAGTTGAACGAGGTGGGTATGAGGATGTTATTCTCATCCCTGAACTCGCTCGAGGAGGAGGAGGAGGAGGAGGAGAAAAAAAAAAAAGGAATTTCATTTGCTTATTAAACTGAATTATTAATGTTGATATAAATATATTGTTTAATTACTATTAGTTAATATGTTGAATAGGAAAGGGTCCTTCAGTGGGGTCCAGGGGTCAACGATTCAGAATAGGCGGTAGTCAAGTCCCAAGTGGGTCAAAGCCTAGGCAACTCGCCTGACAAGATCTCCTCCACCTCCTCCTCTCGACTGAGTGGTCGGGGCCAATCGAACCTATTCCCTGGGACCCACACCCCACTCAGCTACTTACGGGGGCTCTGTTTTCCATTTTCTCTCTATTTGCTAGGACGGATTGGACAAGCTGTCAGGTGCCCAACTCCCCTAGATCTATCAAACTCTTACATGACTCTGCTCCCTATTAGATCATGATCAGCCAGGATTGGTCGGATAGGCTTTCAGGCGCCCAACTTCCCAACTTTGCTGGACACTCATGAGGTTCTGCTCTCCGTCATCTCCCAATTAGTTAGGACCGATCAGACAGACTATGAGGAACCCAACTTC
>JBAMIE010184747.1:0-12729 GCA_037177295.1 Kaempferia parviflora | reverse complement strand
TTTCTATCATAAAACAGTCAACTTGTCCAAGGGAAATCGTTTAAACAATCGTTTGGTGTTCCTTGTGTTTAAAATAAAGCATAGTAATACATTCTTTATAAATAAATATATGCAATTAATAATCATCGAACTTGGAGTCGTAGACAGTTAAAAAACATACAGTTGATTTAATTATTAAAATAAAGAGAAAAATTGCGTTTGCCGGGAGTCGAACCCGTTAAAATAAAGAGAAAAATTGCGTTTGCCGGGAGTCGAACCCGGGTCTATTGCTTGGAAGGCAATTATCCTGACCGTTGGACTACAAACTCCAAGCAATTATCCTGACCGTTGGACTACAAACGCTCTGTGTTTTTATTTATAATAATAAAATAAGATTAACTATGTTAACTTTAAAATTTTGAAATCTTACGGGAAATATACAAATAATCTTAGAAAAATAAGGAATATTATTACAAAGAATTTTTAAATTATTTAAATATTTTTTAAAAAGAAATCCTATGCGTAAAAACAATTGAAAGATTAATATTTAAAAAAAAGAAAATCCAAAAATCTTTCTATCGTAGCTAATTTATAAGAAAGGCAATTCCTATTTATTTTTCATAAAATATTTTGAAAAAGATTTATTATTTTTTTTAAATGGCAAAATATGAAGCTGTATCTAAACGAAAAATCCCACACTCGAAAGGAAATACATCATAAGAATTTATTCAATCTTAGCACCTTCGATAGGGAGAACAAGATATCCCAAATAGTATTTGCACATAACAGTATTTACACATATCAAGTATCACTCTGATTACCAAGTATCATAAAACAGTCAACTTGTCCAAGGGCTTGGACAACCGTTTAATCAATCATTTGGTGTTCCTTGTGTTTAAAATAAAGTACAGTAATACATTCTTTATAAATAAATATATGCAATTAATATCCATCGAACTCGGAGTCGTAGATAGTTGAAAAACATATAGTTGATTTAATTATTAAAATAAAGGAAAAAAATTGCGTTTGCCGGGAGTCGAACCCGGGTCTATTGCTTGGAAGGCAATTATCCTGACCGTTGGACTACAAACGCGCGGTGTTGATGTTAATTTATAAATAAATATCTTAACTCTAATATTTTGAAATAAGCTTAAAAGAAAGGCAATTTCTATTTTTTTTCGTAAAAGATTTTAAAAAAGATTTTTTTTTTTTTTTTTTAAATGGCAAAAGATGAAGCTGTTTCTAAATGACCCCTACAATCCCGCACACTCTTTCCTGAGAGATGAGCGAATCGCTTTTTACAATAAGATATCCCAAAACAGTATGTGCACACATCAACTATCGAACCATGATACAATGTCCAAGGGAAATCATTTAATCAATCATTTGGTGTTCCTTGTGTTTAAAATAAAGCACAGTTTTTTCATTACCACCTCACACATTTACTTTTACACCAAAAATAATGCAAATTTGAAATGTTCAGTTCCTCAATCAATTTAAATTCGAAAGTAAAATGCAACCGATGAACCTCATCAGCATTCATCGGGTACATTTGAATCACTGGAGATCAGAACCGCGGCGGGAAGGATAGACTCAGTTTATAGCGTGGAATGAAGGCAGAACAGCGACAAGCGGATCGCCATACCCAACAGCTTCTGCAAAGTGAAAAAGTGTTGGTGAGAAACAACAAGACTCAGTTTAGAGAGTCTGTGTGAAGAACAATATTGTATATGAGCAATGATCTTTCATGCATGAGCTTTGCATTTTAGGTCCTGAATGATACCTCCATCTTCGTAGAGAATCTTTAATACTTCTCCATCAACATCTGACTGCAAGGGAAAATAAAGGTAGCTGAGATATATTGTAAAGAAATTCAGATATGATAATCTTAGCAGTATATTGAATCAGGAAGAACTGAGAAAGAAAACTCAATCTAACAGGAATTTGTTTACGCACTAAACAATGGAGTTCAAGATGAAAAAGAAATGAAAGAATTTGACTAAGAAAACACACTCTGATAGGAAGTTCATTTCCACATTGGCCCAAGAAGCCAATGATTTGCCCCTCTTTGATGACGGCCCCCTAATATTTCAGAATAACAAAAAGGTTAGATATACACTGTTATTAAGGAATTTTTTTTTTAATCTTTTTTGATAAAACAGTGAAAAAATATATTTTTCCTTAAGCAACCTCTTTGCAGCTAGGAGGCAGTCTTTTGCCTTTAATTGTTCTTCCTCTCTGAAATGTACCTACCTAAGGAGGGTAAAGAAAGGTCTTGGTGAAAAAATAATATCATCTTACAACAAGTATGCAAGATCATATTCAGGCATACCAATGGCGACGCTACAATAACATATGCATCATGACCACAAGTTTCCAAAGATGCCAGCTTTAATGTCTTGGCTGCAGAAATGTTGACAAATGGACTAGAAATTTCTTCAGTAGAGACCTGTTCCAGGAAAGGAGTGGGAGAAGCAGCTGTTTCCTCCATTGGCTCACTCGGTATTGGCGATGCTGTAATTGGAGATTCAACAGGAGCATAAACTGGACTTGGAGCAGATGAAATCCCTATATCTCTTTTCAGGAACATTTCAAAATCACCAATCTGAGAAATTCCAGAGCAGTGATTAGATGAAATTGAAAAATTGACTGGCTAATTGATTGTGCTATTTATCTCCAAGATTCAATGATCAGCCAACACCGTAGGTGTCAGTATTTGGTTGATACACATTCCAATAGCATAACTACGATGTTACAATTGCTTTCATTGAACTGAATTTGTGTTTTTAGTAAATGAATTCAAGTGGGAGTTCATGTAATCACATAGACTTCAGCATGATACAAAAGTGCGAGACATTCAATTGACGAAACACTTCTTAATCTCACCATCATATTGTGATTGTTTACCATTGATTAGAGTCTCAATGAAACACCTAAGCTTATTTAAAAGTGATTTTTATAGAGATTATTTTGAAGTTAGTGAGAAGCTAAAGTACGTAGGGAGCGCTTGATAGAGCTTCTACGAAGTGCTTATTAGATTCTAGCTACATAGAAACACTTTTGAGTGTTTGTGAATGTCAAATTCTGCTTCAACTTCTATAACTTTTACTCAAAAGCTAGAAGCAAGAACTTGATACTTTTTTTACTTATACTTTTTTTTGAGTGCATGCAAAATTAAAAGTTGTCATTTATGCCCTTAATAAATTTAACATTTTATATAATTGCCATCACACTTTTTATCTAAATTTTGTCATTTTTTTATATTTATATTTTTATTAATTATATATATATTTTAAATATTCATGTTTAAAAAAAAATAATTTTGATACAATATTCAAAATATAATAATAATTATATAAACATAATGATGATGTATCAAAATTATATTTAGATAATTAAAAAGATTAATATATATAGTTTAAGGGTATTATTGTCATTTAACTAACAAAATTAAGCTTGAAAGCAATTATTGATCAAACACTCAAACTTTACTTTGTATTAGTTTTGACTTCTATTTCCAAACACTACGTATTATTTCACAAGGAATCACAAATAAATATTGTTTGATAAGGAATCACAGATGACCTTTTGGCGAAGATGAGGGATTTGGTTTCTGTTCAATTTGGGCAGAACCAAAATGGTAGACGAGAGGCATCTCTCATCCATTCAATTTTTCCATCCTCTCTAAGTGTCTATTCAAGTAAAAAACAGTAAAGTGGGTAGAACCAAAATGGCGGAGAGGAAGGATCTGTCTATCTAATCTATTCAAGTAAACGATAGCAAGGATGGAGCATTTTGCAAATCCACCCTCTCTAAAAGAGAGCAATGAAAATTGATTAGAACTTATGGTGCATTGGTGAAGCAGCACATTAGCTTGCTTGGATGTATGATGCATTCGTGAAGCATCACATTTACTTGCTTAGATGACCAAGGTACCTTGAGTTTCAGTTCAGCAATTTGTGTCTGCTCACAAACATCCTCAACAAGTGCCTGCAAAGGAAAAACAATTTGGATCACATTACTAGTTCTGAAACATATCATTAGTCACTCAGCAACGTTATTGTATTTTACTAGCCTTTTAAAACACTCTGAGGAAAGAAAAATGAGCCTCAATTGAACTATGTCCAAATTTCACCTTTAATTTGAATGAAATTCATGTTGTATATCTCCATCTTTGACATTACAATAGAATTGAATCAACAAGTAACTAGGTAAAAGAGATAATACACTTTCTTAAAGAAGGAATCAGAGGGATTTTTTTTAAGAGAGAGAGAGAGAGAGAGAGAGATGGGATGTATCCAAAAAAAGAGGAGTAAAATTTTATTTTGTAAAATCAGTAGATATGCTAACTGTACAAAATGTCAAATTGTCCATCGGAGGCATCTAATGGATGCCCAACCATGTCAATTTGCATAAGCATACCTCTCTTATGAAAGCTCCTTATCATGAAAATGATGGCAGTCCAGTTCATATGATTGTAAGAGAGAAATGCAAAGTTAAAGGGATCTAAAACAAAAGGAGGTGTGGTTGTATTGATTCTGTTGAATTAGGCTGATGGGACACCAGTAATGAAGCAAAAGCAGGTATTGTGCAAGCAATCGTTTTCTTCGTTCACAATTAAATATTTTCTTGTTTTGTTCCTTTTCTACCTGATCTGCCTGAAGAGATTTCAAGCCTTTCATGCTCATAAAAGGGATATTTAATTGTATCTTCAAGGGTCTTGATGATTTCATGCTTTTATGTTAGTCTAATGTTCAGCTGCTCAACAAAAAATCTCACATATATTAGAGGAACTTTAGAGTTTGAGCAAGGTAAGGTAATGACTAGGAACTAGGAAGACATCTAAATTACAATTATTTTATTGTCCACCTAAGATTTTGTACTTTGTAGCTGCAAATGGAGCAAGTAGCCTCAGAGTCATTGCTCAAACATAGTTGGTACCTTGGTCATTGTATCTTACACATATTTTGCTAACGGCTATAGTCTCAAAAAATATCACCATGTATCACTGAGATAAATCAAGATTTCCCTTACAAGTAATTTCCAATTTCCATAGGGAATGTTTAATATAGATTTGGTCTATGAATGTGACAAAACAAAGACAAGCAAAAGCATTACAAGATTGCAAGTAAGAAACAAAAGGCTGAGGTTCAAAGAGAACTCTAATGAATTATGAACAATAGTGCCACATTGAAATACCAAACAGTGAATAGTTCATTAGTAACTAATTCTTCTAAAGTGTGAGTTGCCTTTTTCTCATTTGGGCATCAAAGCATCAAAGTATTACATCTTGAATGTCATATGAAAAAAAAATATTTATTTGTAATCAATCAGCAACAACAGAAGAAAACAAAGCCGCCACAAGTAAGAAGCGGTGAAAAAATGGCAACATTTGAGATCAAGCAAACTAAGACACTTTACCTGACAATAATAACAAGTAAATCATAAAGAATAAGGTTTTTGGTCAGTTTCAGACTACATTATATATTACAGTGGCATTAGATCTGAAAGCAACAAAGTACAGTAATTACTTCAGCTGCCAATAACTTAAAGAGAGAGAGACGCATAAGAAAATTTGCATATAGAAATCACAAAACCTTCTTACATCTATGCTGAATCAAAGTATCCTATAGCCATAAAAGCTTTTGATACATCTGGAAAGACATAGACAAAAGTTTGACCTGGAATGCAATGGGAAATGTTGACTGCTGAACATTTTTCTGCAGTGGCCCACTTGAATTCTTCTCAGATGTGTCAGCTGCATTAGAAAAACATAAGTTGCTATAAAGATGATCCAAGTGACTTATGTCTTAATGCTCAAATCTTAAAGTAACTTTCAAGAGAAGCAAACAGAAAGAGTTTTTGTCCTAGTCTATTTAAGAATGAGAAACATTATCCAGACCTAATATGATATTACCAAATAATCTTTATTCCAATCTCATAAATAATAGATTTCTCTGTGAAAGCTAATGATTCATGGATTTGCACAAACAGGCACATCTTCATGATAGGTCAATTACATAAGAACAATTATAGAATACTAAAAGGAGGGTGCCGGGATTTGAACATTAATAACATGTTAAAACTCTTACTGTTTATCCTTCTTTGTCTTCCATTATGGATCAGTTTATGCCAAACCTATGAGTCTTTGGCTAGCACTTTTTGTATAACAATCTGCCCAAATGATAGAATTGATGCAGCAACTTGTTACAGGCCCAAAAGATATCATCCCAAATTAATGAAGTCCTATAAACCCTCTTTACAAGCCAACGACTTCCCATGTGTGGCTAAAATGGGACGTCACACAGTTCAAGTTTAGTTCAACTACACAAAAGGTAATGATGGATCCTAAATCTATAAGTTGAGTTCTTTCCTAATATATTGAGCATTCAAAACAAGGTATGCGTGAACATATACAAATGCATCAATTAACACCACAAGCCATTTTCATAAACTTGGAATTAATTTCCAGCATAGAACAAGCTGCTTGTTGACAGAAACCAAATAAACTATCTTTCTATTAAACGAGCCACAAACTCGAACATGACAAACCACTAGTAGCCACTGAAGTATTCTGTGAGGCTTTCACATGTAATGGTTGTTTTTGAAACCCCATAGCGGAGATGAATCTTTGTCGATCAACTGGAACTCTCCAAAATAAAGATTTTGAAATAACATTTGAAGCAAGGGGGGAAGTAGGCTTCTCATGAGAAGATTCCGCTTTTGGAATCGACATAGGAGCACCTAAAAGGTAAAAGATGCAAAAATTTTTATAAAACATCAAGTGGTGGGTTAAAAAAAAGAATACAACTGCAAAAAAAATGCAATAAACAACTAGAAAGAACACCTAGTTGCAAACTGAAATGAAATAGTTCTAGCATCTTCATACAATGCAAAGAAATACCTACCAAAAATATTTAGTCTAGCAAAATAGCTTCAATATCATAGAAGTGCAGTAATCTGGCTTAGATTTATTATGATCCCAGCCCAAAGTCTGTTTGAACAGTTAAGCAAAAGGCACCTTCAGTAACATGGTTGGCAACAGTATGGCAGAGTTGTGACCAATTAGAAGTTGGTGGAAATTGGATGCCATCGAATTAGAATTGGAGTGATCAACTATTTCTTTCTGAAGATGGCAAAGATCTTGATGATTCTTCCAGATATATCTAGGTGAGGAAGAGGAGCGAATGGGCAGTGAGGAACCAATTGCTCTAATGAATGGTGGGTGTCTTGGAAATTCCAATGAGAAAAGGTCAATTGGCCACGAAGAAGTCATGAGGCTTCCTGAGAAGAGGGAGCTGGAGTCCATAGTCTTCTGAAGAAGTGAAGGAAGAGGTGCCTTATTATGTTGAGAAAATTTCACTTTGCACCCCACCATTCGCTAACACACTAGTAATTGATAAAAATGGAATTTGATTACCAATTTCTAATAATACTATACTTATATTTATTATTATGAAAAAGAATTACTTCTATGTTATTTATTTTTTTAAAGCATCTTCTGTTACAATATCTAAAAGGTTTCCAATATAACAACTAACCAATAACTAAAATGATTCCAATATCTTTTTAAAGCATCTTCTGTTACAATTATGAAATAAAGTAGTTAAAGAACATGCATATCTAAATGCTTCCAATATAACAACTAACAAGATGATCCAATTCCATAATCCAAATTCCAAACAGGTATTCATCCTTAACAAAGCAAATTAGGGTCAGGAGATTTTACTTGAGAAATTTCTAATGTAGCTTTCATAACAAGTGATGATCCTAAATAGTCTGGATGAAAAACTACTGATGAAGGAAAGCAACATCAACCAGATTAATGAAAGTCTAGCCAAAAGCAAGCTCATTTTCTCCCCATATGGTGCATACTTTTCTCCATTATACCACTAAGAATGCTCCAACTGTATAATGGGATCGGAAATTGAAGCAAAGAAATAAAAAACTTCATCTTTTTTTTTTTTTTCTTTCGCCACAGGATGCATAAAATTTTAGCTTGGATCGTTCTGGATTTCCCTGACTCTCTCCATTCCATGACAGTTAAGTCAGTCAATCGTAACCAACACTAGTCTCTCTACAACTACAACTGGACACATAATTTAGTCGATCAGAGTATAAGGTTGCGAAGCTTCGCCCGCTGCTTCTATAACCATCACCGACCAAAAAAAAAATCAAACAAGCGCTCAAGAGTGCGCGCTCAAGAGTGCCGTTTGATTGCGCACAGAATTACACATCCAGTAAACGAACTTTAGAGAACAAAAAGGCTTGCGCCCAGCGCACCGAAAATGCAAAATGGTAAGGAGGACACGGGATCAAGAGATTACCACGGAACAATTGAAGAGCCATGGCGAGTTCTCCCAAGGAAAGCTGGATCTGGGAAGATCGAAGACAAAAATGGAATAGCCGCACAGAGGCGAAGCTCGCCAGATTTTATCGGAGTACGGCAGCAATAACTGGAGCAGCCTCGACATCTCCGCCCTTCCTCTCACTGTCTTCTCCGCCCGCGCTGCTGATGGGAAACGAGTTCGGGAAACGGGGAGCCCACGCGACTAGAGTGACAGGCAGATCGGTTCGGGACGGTTTGAAAAAATAAATAAATTTCGATCCCAATTCGAATTCAACGAGAAATTTTTAAATTTTAACCTGAATTCGGCTAACACGATGGATCCGAATCTGACCGTATAATCTAATTGAAAATGATTTTTTTAGAGAGCATTTTTCCTATAATCTTTATTTTTATCTCAATATTTTATTATTATTATACTAATATTAATAATAACATTAATTTTAATATATATAAAATCATCTTAATTTTTAAAATAAAATTTAATTTAATAAAAAATAATCCACTAAGTGACTAAATCTTAAATTTGGATCAAATCGGGTCAACTCGAACCCGACCAAATCTAAAAATTTTCAATCCGAAATCTCTCTAACCGGAACTCGATCCGAATCAAAAAATTCTCAATCTGAACTTGATTTTTTTTCAGATTAACTCAGATTGTATCGTCAGATCGGATTCATTTTTGACACCCTTACTAATCACGAAAAGAATAACCAGTGAATCTAGAGGTTGCACTCAAATTTGGGTCGGTTATAGGAAAAACAGGTTGGATTGATAGGTAGTAGAGGCTTGATCATCTCGTTTTTCCTAATTTTTAAAATTAAATGGCCTTCCATTTTGATTTTTTTCCATTGAAAGGGCATTCCGTTCCACATATAATTATTCAACTATTCTTCATTTTATAACTCTCATTATTATCTCTCACTTATATTTTCCACTTAAATCCTAAACAAGGGACGCGTTGTAGCAGCTATGGATTCACATCTGCTATAAAATTGTAACAGTTATGATTTTGTATCTACTACAACTGAGTTGACACACAATTGTAGCAACTACGGTGTCTTAGCTGCTACAATTGCATAGCAGCTACGAAACTATAGTTGCTACAACGTAAATGTTGGAAAAACTTTGAAAGGTCATAATGTTTGACTCATGTTGAATAATGAGACATACAATATATCAAATGGAAATTCATTCAAATATCTACTTGTTACTAGATGGAACTCATAAAAACTCAATATTAGGCAAAAAAAAAAAAAAAAACATCGTTTAAAGCCTTTTTAGATACTCTGAAGAATTTGTCTTCTTTATTAAAGTTATTTTCCATGTTGTAGCAGTTACGAAATTGTAACTTCCATGACTGCAAGCTATAACTGTTGTAGTTGTAGCAGCTGCAAAACTGTTATTGCTACGAACCTACAACATGTGTAGCAATTATGATTTCATTGCTGCTATAATGCACTAGATTAGTTTAGGATTTAGACAGAAGATATAAGCGGGACAATAATAGGAACATTACCGTAGGGTATTTGTGTTATGAGATATGATACATACAGCGAAGCTGCTCGGTGAAAGTCCTCTGCGACTAAGTTGGCAGCTTACGTGGCCAAGTCCACCTCGGTGAAAAAAATAGACCTCAACTTTTGTAATCATTCGCTGGTTTACTCTTTCGCTCTTCTCCTCCCTGCCCTAACTCTCCTTCTTCTTCTTCTTCGCGTTCTTCATCCCTCCCTCGTCTCTCCTCCTGTCAACGAGCTAACCCAACGAAGGACCCAACTCTAACTCAACTTCTCTCATTCTTTGGTTGCAGTCCCTTCCCTGCCCTAACTCTCCTTCTTCTTCCCTCGCATTCTCTCTTCTCCCTCCCCTGCCGTAACTCCTTCTTTGAATTGTTTTCTACAATTCATGCTAACCCAGCCCTAACTCAGCCACACCTATATTCTTCTTCTTCCTCTCCTTCCAAGGAATTGAAGGTCTAACCCAGCTATGGTTCTATTTTGTAGAATTTCTTCATCCTAATTTCTTCGCCTAAGTTCTCACCCCTAATTTCTTTGCCCAAGCCTACGAATTGCAGCTTGTGTGGGAACAAAGCAGCGAGCCTTATCAACCAGTGAAAGCAATATAGCCAAGCAATGAAGATTTTTAGGCTAGGTGAGAGCAATTCATGCTCTATTTTTTTTCAGCTCCAATGTCGAAGATTTTTATTATTTTTGATTAATCATGTCCCTTTTTTTTCAGCCCCAAGTATCGACATTCTTCTAGCCATTGATGCTGCAGGGTTCTTGGCAACACAATGACACTTCCGACAAGTATTACTTTCCTGGCCTTATTACTTTCCATTGCTCAGTTTATCTGTTGTAGAATGTTTGTACGAAATCTCTTGACTTATTGTTGTTTGTAAATTAGTCGTATGCTTGCAATTAGTCTATTGTGTGCAAATTATATAAACCGGGTGAAGAATTAAAGGTCAATTGATAAATTTCTTGAATAACATTACTTACATGCCCTGCATTTTTTTTAATAAATGTAGGTGAAGAAAGTGTCATGGAAGAAGGAAAAATTGATTCTAATGAAGTAAAGGATAACAATGACCATGCAGATCAAGACCCATCTCCATCTAGTGTAAATAAAGTCAAGCTTCTTGAGATTGGAACGATATTTTCACCTAAAGAAGAAGTTCGTACATTTTATAATTCCTATGCTCAGAATGCTGGTTTCGATATTTACAAATTACGTGGTAGAAATGGAGAAGATGGAAAGCAAAAATATTTCTCTATTAGATGTACCAAAAATTATAGGAAAGTATCTTAAGCAAAAAATGTTTTATACCCTCGACCTTCTACAAAGATGAATTGAAAAGCTAAGATTAATTTTGCTATTCGAAATGATAGGAACTTTATGATAACTAGTGTATGCCTTGAACATAATCATATCTTGAGCCTGGAAAGTCACGGCATGTTAGATGCAATAAAGTGTTGGATTCAACTACAAAAAGAAAATTAAAATTAAATAATCAAGCTGGAATAACTTTAAGCAAAAATTTTCAATCTTTTGTAGTTGAGGCTGGAGGTTATGAGAATTTGACATTTGATGCAAGAAAGTGTAAAAATTATATTTCAGAAGCTAGAAGATTGAGGTTACGGGATGGAGATGCTGAAGCTTTGAGTAATTATTTTTGTTGCATGCAAAGTAGGAAATCAAACTTTTTTTCTATGCTTGATTTAAATGGGGAATCTTGAATAAGAAATATTTTTTGGGCAGATGCAAGATGTAGGGTTGCGTATGATTACTTTTCCGATGTCGTGACTTTTGATACAACCTATTTGACTAATAATTATAATATGTCATTTACTCCATTTGTTGGGGTGAATCATCATGGTCAATCTATTTTGCTGGAGTGTGGATTATTATCAAGCGAAGACTCAACAACTTTCATATGATTGTTCCAATCTTGGTTGCCATGTATGCTCAGACGTGCTCCAAAGGCTATAATCATAGACCAATGTTGCGCTATAGCAATTGCAATTGAAGAGATATTTCTGAATTCTCATTATCATCTGTGTCTTTTGAATATAATGAAAAAACTTCCAGCAAAATTAGATGGTCATGCTCTATACAAAATGATAAAGAAACAATCGAAGAACAATTTTTATAACTCACAGTTGATGAGTGTGATGAGAATTGGTTGAAAATGATTGAGTTTAATTTGGAGAACAATGATTGGTAGAAATCTTTGCACGAAGAATGGAATAGATGGATACATGTATATGTTAAAGATAACTTTTGGGCAGATACGTCCACGTCTCTGAAAGTATGAATGCATTTTTGGATGACTACGTCCATTCTAAATCATCCATGAAGAAATTTGTTGAGCAGTATGATAGTGCTTTGAAGAAGAAGATTGAGAATGAAAAATATTTGGATTTTGTTTCTTTTAATTCTATCATGTCAGTGATTCTTGGTCATCATATTGAAAGACAATTTCAAAATGTCTGCACTAACAACTTATTTAAGTTGTTCTAAGATGAAATAAGATGGTTGATGTTTTACAATGCCTCATTTTTGATAGAAGAAGGGACAACTTTAATATTTGAAGTAGTAGAAACTATGTCGGGAAAAAATTGAGAACCTATCAGAGAAGTTTCCTTTAGGGTACATTATACGGAGTTAGATTGCCAATTCAAGTATGTGTACCGTCTATTTGAGTTTTGCAAAATTTTATGTTGGCATGTGATCAAAGTGTTGATAAGAATGAGATGATTGAGGTTCCTATGAATTATATTATGGACCGATGACGTAAAGATATTAAGCGTGGGTATTAAAGTATCAGTAACATCTATGATGATTATGGTTGTGGTGGAGAAAGATATTGGTATAATATTCTCACTCCATTGTTATAAGAA
>JBAMIE010184738.1:0-12729 GCA_037177295.1 Kaempferia parviflora | reverse complement strand
CTTTGCCAAGATCACACTTGGACTTCTTGTATCCTGTACACTCACAAGCATACATCAAATACAACAATAAACCTAACATAAACCTTTGCCCAAACATCAAAACCCTAGGGCACTAGATTGCTCTAACAGTTATTTGATTTTTCTTAAAATATATGGATCTTCATAATTGACATCCTTAAGGCTGGCAAATTATAAGTTATGTAAACAAGTAAAATTCCAAATCGGATCCCTTAGTCTATAAAGTTTGGTCTCCTCTTAGTCCTAATTAGAAGGATCGTTGGATCAGATAAAAAAATAATACATATCTCTGATATAATCCAACGACCTCTTAATCGAAGACCAGGATGAGACTAAACTTTACTGATCAAGATCCGCTTGCCCACCTTGGTAAAAGTCACGCAGAGGTTGAATCGCGATCGATTTTACCATATTTTGAGGTTTGGGGATTATCAGACTCTACAAGAAAATAAGGTTTTAGAGACGAAGAATTTTATTTCTGAAAATCATTTTTCTGTCTCTAAATAATGTATGAAACAGAATATTTCATCTCAAAATTTCATTATTGAAAGCCCAGTAGCTAATTTTGTGACGGAACTATTCCGTCTCTAATTTCATAAACGAATTGGAAAATCATTTATAAATCTGTTTTTAATTTGACCATGTGAAATTAATTTTGAATACGAATTCCGTCTTTAATTTTGTTTAAAATCCGTTATTAGTCTGCTTCAGATTGCATAACAAATATAATTTTAATCGGTTTATAAATCTGTTTATAATCTAGTTTATAAATCCATATATAAATTCTGTCTCAAATTTTATTTTAAATCTGTCATTAGTTGTCTCAAATTTTGTAATAAATATAATTTTAATTTGTTTATAAATCTGTTTACAATAATGTTTATAAATTCATATATAAATTTCATATCTAATTTTGTTTTAAACCTATCATTTCAAATATTATTTTACCCAAAGCAGTCACACATTTCAAATAATTAAAAATATTTAAAACATCCAAAAGTATCATATAATTAAATACTCACATCATCAAAATATTCACATTATCCAAATATTCATATTATATATCTAATTCTAATCTTTATTTCGTTTATCACAACGCTCACGAGGACCGGATCCTCCTGGATACAAATGATTTGTATATCCCACCTCTTGAATCATCTTACGAACCATCTCCTTGAGATTTTCTTCTCTTTGTCTACCTCCTCTATAAGTTTTTCTTCCCTCTGCCTATTTTTTGTGATAACGAGTTCTAATTTTTTTTTTTTTTACTTTCAATTATTTCTTTCTCCATCCACTTACTAGTAGCACGCATGTCTTCAATTTCTTGTGATAATTCTTTATTCTTCTCATTGGAGCACATTTCATTGGTACTTCTATTACATGATCTTCCAAAGTATTGATTGCGTCCAAATCCATATACCCTTCCCTTACATTGGTCACCCACCACATCACACCATGATTTGAGATTGAATGAAGGATGAGTAGAGTGATCATCAACATTTTGTCTCTCTCTATATTATTTATGTCCATATTACAATAACTTATATTAGATTAATGAATATAAAAACAAAAAAAATGAGATGTCAATAAGATATAATAAAATATTAATAAATTATTAACTATGTTAACTTACACTAACTCGAGCCGATTCGTTGTTTACAAACTCTCTGGTACCTTGCTTCCTTTTATGCATTCGTTCAAAAACTTCAAATTCATCCACTTCTCGTCCCAAATCTTTTTTCTACGATCATATAACATATGTCAATATATAATAGATTATATACATTGAATTTAAATGTAAATATAAACATTTAATAAATGAGATGTGCAAATTATTGAAATAAACATAGAAAAGATGTTTACCATCCTCTCATGGTGTGCTCCAAAAGAAATTAAACTCCCAGTATGTTTGGTAATAGACCCATCCTTCATTATCCTTTTATTCTTACGTGCAATATCACATTTGATCTTGTAATCTTCTTTATTCCAATGATTTTTAACTAGGTCATTCCAGATATTAGCCTTCATCCATTAAGGTCCACTATCTATCATATCTAAAACATTTGGTTCCCTTCCTAAATCTTCTTGTGCAGATGAAAATGCTGTTTTCTTAGCCAAATGAATTGTTGCCCTGTATCTCTCGCTTGAATTTTTATTTCATACCTTTTTCATTTCTCTGTTTGTAAAATTATCCCATTTATATCTCATATGCATCAAATTCAATAGACAATCAATGATGAATTAATTCGTACAAAATGAGATTATTTTTTTAGATTATAAAAATATATTACTTACCTTAAATTTTTCCCAAAATAAATCATTAATATCATTAGATACCTTTTTCCATGTTGGTCACGTTCTTTTAATCATTCCTCTGATATCATTTGTAATTTCACGAGGAACCTCAACTTCAACAAATCTAAATACAACAAAATTAAATATATTATAAAAAGGAAAACAATTTATTACAAAATAGGCACAAAACTTATTGAATTTAAAGGTTACTTATTCATAGCCACGTTTATTTTGGTTTGCTCATCAATATTTGATGGAATCTGAGACCCTTGATTTGGCCCTCTTCGTCGAACTACTGATGAACTACCTTCTTCATATTAAGCTTCATTGATCACATTATTTTCTGAAATTTGTCTTCACTCCTCATCCTATGACAAATAAATACATATAATATGTGTAATTTAATAAATACATTATTAAGATAAAATATGCACACATGTATTTCATTTAGTATGTTGTCAAGTTCAGGCATTGTATCATGTTGCCTACCTACATCATCATTAAATTAATATTATGTAATTCAATGGTTTCTTCAAATTGTATACCATTAATATGGTTAAATATACATACTCATCTTGTATCGTAAGAGATTACCATCTCCGTCGTCCTCACCCCTTTGATCTTCCTTTGTTGGAAATAATATCCTTCGTCCCTCTATTTGACATCCTGCATCACATAAATAAAAAATTTAGCAAAAGAGAATTGTAGTAAATAACAAATAAAATTTGATAAACAAAAAACAATTCTTATAATAAACAGCAAATAAAAATCAGCCAGAGAACTACAGTACAGAATAAATAAAATTCAACAAACAAATTTCTGAAGTATACACCCACACAAATCTGTACCAACAACAATACAAATTTTTTTACTAGACCTATACCAACAATAGTACCAATAGTAGTAAACATTGGAAACAAAAGTAGATTACAACAATAAACAATTGAAACAATGAAAAAAATCACGACTCCAACAGTAGTACTAAGAAACAGCAGTACAGAATAAATCTGTTGTACACAATACGAGCAACAATACCAACAATAATAAAATTTAGCAAATATGTATTAATAGTAATACAAACAACAGTACACAATATGAATAGCAGTACACAATACAAACAGGAATATACAGTAGCAATATGAACAGAAGTACACAATACCAATACGAACAACAAATCTGTACTAATAAAATTTCTGTAGTACACAATATGAACAGCAGTACAACGGTAATACAAACAGAAGTACACAATATGAATAGCAGTACACAATACAAATAGGAGTAGACAGTAGCAATATGAACAGAAGTACACAATACAAATAGCAGTGCACAATACTAATACAAATAACAAATCTGTACCAACAAAATTTCTGCAATACACAATAAACAAAATTTCAGCAAACCAAGTCAACTCATTACACTGCTCCAAATGAAGATCAAAGTCAACACAATAAAACTGAAAAAATTAATAACTAAAAATAGCAAATATATTTAATTGTAATTTTCCATTTCACTAGCATCATTATTAGAGTCATGATCTGTTTCATCTTGTGTTTCTTCGTATGATTCAAAATCTTCAAATTCTTCTTCCAACTCTTCATCTACAATAACTTCCTTGCCATTCATAACATGACAAAGCTCCTCAATTTCCATTGAATTTAATTCCTCTTCATCAACATCACAATAAGGTTAGCATCATCAATATCTGTATCTGTGAAAACAGGGTGTGGATGGGATATCTTATCTTCTTGATATGCAACCTCAACAATAGGTGAAATATTTTCTTCTTGGTCTTCAAGGAATGGTATGTCAAATTTTCCTCTAGCTTTCACTTTGCATGTTGTGACCCAATCATTCCTCTCTTGTTTGATGGTATAGAGATATGATATAGTACACTTGTTGGGCTTGGGAAGCTAATATGAAAGGGTCATTTGTGTTTAACTTTGATTTATGATTAGTTTTTACAAGACCCAACCTATGCACTTTCATCCCTTTATATGATGTATCATACCAATGACACTTAAACAATATAATTCTATACTTAAGACCATAATATTTCAATCCAAGAATTTCTTCCAACACCCCATAGTAATCCATTTCATACTCATTAATGGTGCTCCCTAAGACACAAATACCATAATTTGATGTTGCTTTGTAACACCCATGTTCCATGGTCTCAAATTTAAATCCATTGACAAAGTATCCTTTATGACTTGAAACCCGTCGATTTGGACCATGTGCTAGCTTCTTTATGTCATCATCAACCTCAAAAGCATGTTCTTGAATATAACATTAAAATAAATTAAATGAATTTAAAATATTGTGATAAACTATTTGAAAATGATGTATAAATTAAGATTATAATTTACATACTTACATAAGTGAGTAACCATTGAAGAAATTCTTGATCACAAAATATTTGAAGATCCTTATCATTGATTCTTGAATATTGTTGTTTCTTTACTTCAATAAATTTCCTACATTTATCAAGTGATTGTTTATGGCTTTTAATTCTCAATTTCCAAAATAATGACAAATAATGTATGATTAAAGAAATTACATCATAAATGGATCGATCTCGTCACAATTCATCAAGATGTATCTATGGGCAGCTTTTAATTCATCATCTTTAAGATATCTAACTACAACTCGAGAGCTAAGTGCTCGGCCTGGGTGAGTAAATATTGACAGCCCGCTAGAAGGATCTACTGCTCCTCCATCATCATTTCGTGGAATTTTATTTAATCGTGATTGTATGTTTGGTTCAAAGTATGATGAACAAAATGTTGAGACTTCCTCTATCATATAAGCTTCAATAATAGAAGCTTCAACTCGAGCTCTATTACCCACTTTTTTCTTCAAATGGTACAAAAATCTGAAATAATTTTATATTTTTATTATGTATATATAATTAGTATCGATGTGAATTTGTAAATTTATCTAAAAAATACCTCTAAAAAAGGATACATCCATCTATAATGTACAGGTCTACCAACTTTAGCTTCCTATGCGAGATGAATTGGCAAATGCTCCATGGAATTGAAGAAAACTGGGGAAAATCCTTTCAAGCTTGCACAGTATCTCAATAATATTTAGTTCAATTTCTTCCATGTGCTCTACTTACAGCACAGTTACACATATATCCCTAAAATAATTGCTTAATTCTGTTAATACTTCTCAAATTGATTTTGGAAGAAGATCACAAAATGTAATAGGTAACAATCTTTGCATAAATACATGACAAACTTGGCTCTTCATTCCAATAAACTTGCATTCACTCTCATTTACACAACGAGATATGTTCAACGAATATCCATTTGAGAGTTTTAAAGATTTAGCCCAAAAACCTACTTCTATCATTTGTAATTTGCTCAGAGTGTATGATGATTTTGGTTTGTAAACTTTACCATTTGTGTGCTCAATCAAATGCAACTCAAGACGGCTACAAAGTTGCTCTAAGTCTTTTCTAGCTTTAGCATTATCCTTCGTCTTATCTTTGACATCTATGATAGTGTTGAAAACACTATCAAAGTCATTTTTTTAATATGTATCACATCTAAATTTTGTCGAATAAGATTTGTTTGCCAATAAGGTAGCTCTCAAAATATACTTCTTTTAACCCAATTATGTATTTTACCAAATCTATCAATAGGTTGCGTGACATTTAGTGGTTTTCCAAATGTTACATGTGGAAGTCTATTTACTCTTCGATAAATATCTTACCAGATAAATGAAGAGGCGGAGAATCTTTTCCAACCTTACCCTTTCAAAACTTATATGTTTGTTTTCTAAAAGGATGATCATGAGGTAAGAATTTACTATGATAGTCAAACCAAGAAGCCTTTCTCCCACACTGAAGTTGGAATGATTTTGTATGTTTCATACAGTAAGGATATGACAACCAACCATGAGTACTCCAACCAGACAACATTGGTGACAATATTGCATATGCTGAAAAATCTCTAATTGTTCACAAAAGTGCATCCTTCATTTGAAAGTTTTGTTTAGAGCACACATCATAGGTTTCAACCCCAGTAGTTCATAATTCTTTTAACTCATCTATTAAATGATGTAAAAAAAAAATATCAATATTTTTTCCTAGACTCTTTGGTCCGAGAATAACCATGTTAAGGAACATGAAAGGCGTTTGCATGCACATCCATGGAGGGAGATTATAAATTGTAATAATCACTAACCAACATGAATAAGGGGGTATTTTGATGACTAAATGGGCTGAATCCATCTATGCATAATCCAAGCCGCACATTGCGAGAATCAGAGGCGAATGAAGGATAAGTGCGATCAAAATGCATCCAAGCTTCACCATGAGATGGGTGTGCCATTTTTCCATCTACGCAATGATTTTTTGCATGTCAAGTCACGTGCTCACAAGTATATGTTGATGCATAAAGCCTCTTAAGTCTTGGTATTAATGGCAAGTACCGTAATACATGAAAAGACACTTATTTCCGCACTCCAGGCTTCCTCGGTTTATATCTGGGATGGAAGCAAATGAGACATTCTTTGTAGTCTTTGTATTCTTCATAATATTGAATACAATTGTTCACGCACGCATCAATTTTCTGATAACCAAGTCCAAGATTGGCAAGTTGCTTCTTTGTTTTATATAAATTTGACGGTAAATTATTACTTTCTAGTAACATGCTTTTTATTATTGACATAAGTCTATCATAACATGCCTTAGGTAGATTATACTCAGACTTGACATTTAACAATTGTGCCACAGCTGAAAGTTTAGTGTGATTTTTGCAACCATTTCATAGTGGCTCATTAGCATCCTTTAACAAGTCAAAGAATTTCTGTACATCATAATTCAGTGGTTGTTCATTACTTAGTGAAGTCCAATCAAAACCTTGATCAATACCCTCAATCACCATTGTTCTATAACGAGATCCTTCTTCATTATGAACTCTTTTAGAATCATTAGTTTTTTTTAATGGTTCACCATGTGCATGCCATTTCTCGTAGCCACGAGTGAATCCATTTTGACGAGGAGATAACACACATCCTTTTCCTTAAAAAAAATTTCTATTACGACACTTGTTGCACGGACATCTTATTTTGTTATCATAGACACAGGTTGGATGTTCATAGGCAAACTTCAAGAATTCTTTGACCCCTTCAATAAACTCATGGAGAAGATAACCATTATTGTCTTTTTGATGCCACATCTAATTACGATTGGTAGACATTTTTTACATTTTTAAAAAATATACAAATATTTTTCATAAACAAAATAAGAGAATTTTATAGCATTCAATTCTAAAACTATAATTTTATTATTATCTAATTATTCACATATATTAAAAGAGTATTTGTATTAATTCAACACCTTCAATAGTTTTACATTTAACAATAACATGTGATTTTAAAGTTCAATACATATCTACAAATATAAAATACTAAAAGAACAATAAATATTTGAACGTTGAATATTTGAACTTGATATGCATCGCTAGAATAATATTCATGATGAATAAATACTTTTATTAATAAAATAGTAAATATTAAAAAACATTAAATTAACACATATCAGTGTAACCGGCAGTTGTTGAGGTAGTGACTGCCGCATGACATGTAGGTCTACAATTCAAGCTACTGAGAAGATAGTCATGCAAGCACTTAAAGAAAATGCCAAGTTACAATCACAAAAAGGCAACTTGGGAAGAATTTTGGAGAAATCTAATAAGGATATGGTGTTATTATAGGGGAAATATCAAGTGAAACTCAAGCAGCTAGTAGGTCTAATAGGTATCAAGTCAAGAGATGTAGAAAGCTTGAGCTTGGAACTAAAATATAAAAGCAAAAAATAGACCACAATAAGTTATTTAAGGAAGAATTGCAAAAAATTCATAAGAGAAGTGCAGTAACTCAAATCTAAAGTGTCAACCCTTTAAGTAGAGAAATTTATTTGTCTTGGAACAGAATAGAGAAAAGGAAAAGTTACTAATTGAGATAGAGCTACTAAGAATAAAATTCATAGAAAGTGAGCTATCTTTGCAAGTCAATAATCTAGAAATTGATTTTTTAAAAGAAAGAGATAGAAGCTTTAAAAGAAGAAGTCTATAAATCATTGGTGAACATAAATAATTTCGGGATGCTATTTTGGATATTATGAAATATGAGGTACCAAACCAAATGCTAAAGTAGAATTTGTTGAAGCATGCCTTACAAATTGATTTATAAATGTATTAGCAACTTATCGTATTAACAATCTCAGATTAATTTTTATGATTTGTTTGCCACCTCAAGTCATTATCTAGTGGTGTGCACGTCTGTGGCAGTGGCCGCTGACAATAGTAAGGGTGTGCGGCGTGGCAATCACACAACAAGAGGAAGAAGAAATTAGGCATTGCCTTTTGAGAGAGAACAAGAGATGAAGTCGGTGTGAAACATGAAGCTGACGGATACACTAGCAGCAGATGAAGTCGGAGAAGTCAATGAAGTCGGCGAAAATCGGCGAGATAGAAAATGAAAAATAAAAAAAATGAAGATTTAAAATAGGATTTTATTAAAATAAAATAATAATAATTTAATAAATTACTTTGTAATTTAAATAAATTAAAAATATAATTTATTTTTGTTTAAAAATTTATAAACATATTTATTGTCAAACAAACTTTCGTATCAAAATTCTGTTTAGAATCTGTATTTATTTTTGTTTATAAAAATTTATTTTTTTCATTTTAAATTTCATCTCAATTTTTTTATTTATATTTTATTTAACTATATTAGATTAGTAATTCTGTAGTAAATCTGTTTTATTTTTGATTTATTAAAATTTGAAATGAATTTTAATTTTACTATATTATTAAGAATCTGGCCTCAATACTAACTATTTTTCAATTAATTTGGTGAAGCCTATAGTGAAATTACATTAATATCCTTTTTTCTTTTTACACCAAAAATAATTTTAAGCTTTATTAGTAATTTCAATAAAGGATCTAAAGTTCGAGACTAAGTTATGGCGTATTATTAAACAATTTTCTCATTACAATCAAGCATTTGGAGTTCGAGATTCAACTGCGGCGTATTATTGAAAATTTTTCTTATTAATAAGTATTGCACTATCATGGTCTTTTTAGTCTCATATTTTAGGATTGATAACACCGCAAACAGAGAAGCTTCTTTAAATACCTTAGGTCGGCGATATTAGAAAATACATCTTTCTTGACTTTTTAGTTAAGATCAGGTGTAATATTTGTGTGCGATGACTAGTTCTATTTTGAAAATCAGTCTTTGAAACCTGTTTTCACGAACGAATTCTCCGTTATTAAAGATAGTCATTTCTAAATCAACGTACGAAAAATTCACCAAGCTGATCTTCAAATCAGATTTTTGTTTTTTTGACAAAAAAAATGCATTTTTAAGTACCTTCTAATTTATATGATTTATTTGACTTAAGATTTTAAATCTTAATTATACACAAATTTGTAACTTTATTTTTCAAACTGTTTTACCAATTGACTCGTAAAATGAAAAAAACGATATATTAAAAAAAATCAAAAATATAAACTCAATTAACCTCATTAAAAAAATATGATTCATTAAGGCATGTTGATTAGATACGGTAATGACGTGATTTAGTAAATACACCAAAATAATATCAATATCAAATTGTACTTGTATTTCCAGGTTGGAGGACCAAATTAAAATAAATTTTATGATTAGATAACAACAGTAAGAACAATGTATCTCCTAAAATCTCAGAATTTAGTGTGCTCCATGGCACTAGCAAATGAATCAGAAAGAAAGAAGGTAACATAACTAAGTAATTCCCAGCACAAATAACAAACATCAAAATTTTCTAATTATTTCTTGCCACAGTTACAAAAATCATCTCTAATAAGTTCGGACTCCATCTAGAATCAGATTGGATAGGTCCATGGAAATCGAAATGATTGAAGATGATTGTGTCCAAACTCACGAGTCTCTGTGTACTCAAAACATTCAATTAGGATGGCTCATATTTTTATAGAGAAAAGGTCAAAGTAAAAAAACAAAACAAAAAAACCAAAAAAAAAAAAAAAAAAAAAAAGAGAGAGGTCCCCTTTGGTTTCCCCCTCTTTTCTCAGAAAATTTTTCCTATGGGTTTCAACTCCCTTGGCAAATGATCATAGTTTCCAGAGTCTATATTTGACTGGAACAAAGGCATCTTCCCAAAATTCTGGAGGACACCGGTTGCCAAGTGCTCCATGTTCGGTGTCAGCATCACATAGTTCGGATCAGCTCTTTGATAGCTACATCAGGTCAAAACAAACGATGCATCGGTGACTAAAAAGTGTTATAGAGGCATTTGAAGTGGAGACAGCTTTATGTTCTGTATCAACAATTTCTCTATGAAATTGACGTAACGGAATATGGTAGAAGACAGGTAAAAACCTGGGTTCTCTTAGATCTTCGACACGAATTCCAAATCCATAAGTTGTTCCGCGCGAATGGTCATTGTTTGCTACAAGAAACAATGAAAGGGATTAATTTCATCAGGAAAGTCAATGCCCATGTATTCCTTTCTCCATTGTTGATTTGTAAGAAACCTGACAGTCGAGCAGAGTGACCATTCCAGGTAGGGATGTTTAGAGAAAAAAACCAATTACCCGTTATACTGAATGTGAAGGAAGGTCTCCACCAAGATTTGAATGCTAAAGCTACTGATGAGGCCAATGGACCCAATTTCCCCTGTACCGAGGAAAAGATTCACAATCAAGAGAAAAACAATCGTCTGAAAAGGCACAACGCCTCACTCACCTTCAATAGGAAGTTCTTATTAGCTTGCCACGATGCAGCTAACTGGAACGAGGAATTATCACCAATGCTGGATGATTTTACTTCATTGATTCTTTGAGATAAAGCATAGTTAGCTTCTTAGTATTGAAATGATAACTTCAATGAAAACCTGCCACTGCAAAGTATGAGTGCATACCTCGTCCTCAACTCAAAGCCAAAGTCGATGTAATTTGTAATGCCAACTATTTCACTTTCTTCAAATGGATTCTTCACCTGCTTGACACAATGAGGTTGAGTAAATTGATTTTCAAATATAACACAATTCCAAATCCATTAGATGCTATTTTGCTAGGCAATGGCAGCAGACCTTGCAACATAACCACGATAAACCCTACTGGAATATTTTTAACCACAATGTAATACTCGACCATGAACATTGTAAATTTGAAAATGACATGCCGGTGTACAGTAAGTTGTAAGACAAAATGAGAATACATGTTAATTTTGTATTTTGTTACAAAGCTGTTACTTCAGCAAACATATGGAAAGTCCAATAAGTTAGTTACAGTTAAAATTAGTCTAACTGTCAGCATACAGCCAAAAGTTCATCAAGAACTTCTCAATTTAGAATCACCAATGTGATGAAAATCCCAATGAAAAGAGAAGAAAATAAAGCAACACCCATAGAGCTCTGCAATAACGAACTTGACAAAATTAGGTTTTTTGCATGTCAAAGAATATTTTGAAGAGCAGAAATGATAATTTTATCAATCTACACATTCAGAAGTTAAAATTGATCTTTGTTTCCATGTGGAAGCCATTCACTAATCACTAAATTTATATTTTAATGTATATGATGTAGAAAACATTTCATGGATTTAAATTTTCATAAGAGAACAAGAGAACAAGAGAACAAAATTTCATGTAAGGAATCACTTATCGACGACTACCTACGATTCAAGTCAAAACGATGTGGTCATCATAACACTATTACAGTTAATAAAAATGCCAAAATTACAAATACAAGAATTGCTACTAAGAGTTTGACTGTTTAACACGTATAAGGAATTCAGTGTGCTCCAACAGATATTGAGTTATATATTTTGTCATAATCAGCAACTGATGGTATGAAAAACTACACAATACATACCCTTCTTTGAACCACAAGATGCTGATAGAAAGATGCAATTAGCTGCACAAAAGAAATGAGACAAATAGTTACAGAATATATTGAGTCACAAAAGAATTACGTCTGTTTACGTATAGTCAAAGAAGAAATGTTGATATGAATGTCAAGCAAATAGTACAAGTACGTGTGAAAGTGACAAAGGAAAAATTATTTTCATCAACTTCATACAATGAAGATTAGATGGTAGATGTTCCTACATTGCAATTTAGGTGGAAAAACTGTTTTCATTGCCCTCGTACTGTGTTGTGAAAGGCGCGCCCGAGGCGCGAGGCTCACAAGGCTCTGGCCGTTGCGCCTCGTGCCCCATGATTCGAACGCTGGAGGCCGGGCGTGCGCCTTGGCGCGCCTTTGGGCCTAATCTGAGGCGTCAATGAAGCGCGCCTCTTGACCAACTCAATTCTTTTTTTCCCCTTTTGAAAAGATTTTTAACCTATTTCTTATTGGTTAAAAACAAACATAAAAAGCAAATTAGGGCACGTAGG
>JBAMIE010184728.1:0-12730 GCA_037177295.1 Kaempferia parviflora | reverse complement strand
AGACTTAATACAATGATTCATCATAAGAATTTATTAATCTCCATTAATAATCTTTAATGGGTTAGATTTTAGCATATTGGATTAACCTTTAACCCAATAAGTCAATCCGTAACTATTAACCTAATAAGCCTAATCATCTCATAATTGGCTCTTAGGGCTAATACCAACAGGCTGAACTAGACTCAATACATGAATCAAGTGAATAAGAAGGTCTCAAAAACTTTGATTGTTAGTTCATGGTTCCAGATGGATGAGTGAACGGTAACCCAGCGAGGAAAAATATGCAACATGTCGAATATTTGATCACTTATTACTGTTCTGAGTCTGGATCAATTGTATACAACCCCTTGAGTTTCAAGCATCATATCAAGGTACTTGCAGCATGAAGTGAACTGTTCGAATGATTCTTTAAGTCCTTTAACTTGAACTTTCAAAGTAGAATTTCCTTTCTCAAGTTGTTGGACTTGAGTTGAAGTTTCACTTTGAACTTGTTCAGTTGAAGAGCTTGGGTTAGTATTCTCCTTAAAGTCCTTTACCTCCTTTGAAGTGACTTGACCCAGACATTGAATTTGGCTAGATCTTGAGTCAAATCATAAATTTAAGCATACAATTTATTAGCTAAAGGAGAGTCTACGTCAGATTTTGGATTGTCTGAAACAATACGGATTCATGGCTTATTTTGGGCTAAGTTTCATATTTGAATCTGGACTCGGGCTCAGACTTGATCTCAGTCACTTGTTCTCATGTTGTTAGTGCCAGAAAGCTCACTTGAGTTTGTTCTTCCTAGTCTGACTCTACCGATGATGACTTGTCCCAAGTTGCTTTTGTCACTTTCTTCCTTCATTACCTCTTGTCTTTCTTCAGGTTTAGACATTCCGCCTTAAAATGTCTTTTCATTGCACCCATAGTAGATCACCTGGGACTTGAGTTTTGTTGTTTGGCTTGGCCTAGTTTGCATGTTCTTTCATTGAATCACTTTCTTGATCTCATAATTTGTGAACACCTTCTTTCTTTTGAATAGTTTTTGAACTAGATTGACTAGTTCGAAGGTGATCTGCTCATCATTTTCTGAATTTGATTCATCTTTGGATTTGGTTTGGTTTGGGATTTGGCCTTTGGCTATTGTTCTTGAATTTTCTTGTAAGTAAAGTAATACCTTTCTCGACCAAGCATGCATTGGTTGTTCATGAAGCTCAAATTTAGGAAATAATTCATCTAATACTTGAAAGATCCATAGAAACCTTGTACGCATCTACCATAGATGCCCACAAGGTATTCCTATGAAAGGCTTTGAGTACATACCTTATTACGTCCCTGTTCTCGATTGGCTGTCCGATCTCATGGAGTCTGTTGAAAAGGTCCTAGATCCAGGCATAAAGCTCACTTGCTAAATCAACTTCCTATATTTTAATATTTATATCTTATTTAAAATTAAATCATGCTTACTTACCTTAGTGTCGGAGATCCCTTCGTGTAGTTTGACTAGCTTGTCCTACAAGTCCTTCACGCTGGTAATGGGGATGATATGGTTGAGTTCTTCCTTGGTTAGGCCACACTCGAGGGTTTGAGTTGCTTTATCATCGGCATCGATCTTCTTCTTCATTAGTAGATCTCATTTGTCATAGGCTAGTGGGACTCCATCATCGTCGTTAGGGATAGTGAATCCAATTTCGATCACTATCCACATCTTCACATGAGTCTTCAGGTGGTACTCTATCCAGTCCTTTCAGTAGCTGAAATCCTCACTAAATAAGAGGCGTGATTGGATTGTACTGTAGCCTTCTTGATGGACCATCAAAACAAATCTTGCATGACATAAAAAAATAAAAAGAATGTACCAAGACTTGATCTTGGATTAGTATTGTTTGAAAAGATAATAAACGAAGAACAAAAAAAATTAAAGTCAAGAAAAAATTGGTTGAATGGTGGTTGCACCAATTAAGAGTGTCCCCTCTCGGATACTAATTATAGGATCAAAAAGAGCTCTAGAGGGGAGTGAATAGCTTGTGTCAATTTTTCAATTTTTCAATTTTTCAATAACTTGGCAACAAAAAGATAAACAAACACAGCTTAGAAAACACACTTTTTTTTTACTTGATTCACAACCTATGATGCTAGTTCAAGGCCCGCGGTCATTGACCGCTTTTGATGGGCAATCCAATGAAAATCTCCTTCTCTAAATAATGACTCAGAGACAAAGATTCATCTTTTTACAAAGATAGGAACGGTAATAGGTTTACTGTTCCTTAAGAATTATGTATGAAAAAATATGACTAAAATGAAATACAAAATACTAACAAGACAAGAATCTGAATTAGAGCACAGTTGTTGGAGCAGTGTTTCATCATTGTAACGGTATTTCCGGAGCAGAACAAGAGTATGAGGATGTGAAAAACCATGTTCTGAAGTTGTTGTTTGAAGGCTCTTGTAAACATGATTCTGGTTGCCAAGACCAGCCTCGAGCACCCCTAGCTCGACCTGATCGGATCTGATACCATCGCGCTTTATCCATCTTCGGGCTCCTGGAACCCTTCCTACCGCCTAGAATATTGACGTGGTGTGAATAGAACAAAGCTCTATCCAACTGTGAATTATCTTTCACTACATGCTTGGATGCTAATGTATGCAAACCAACCAGAGTGTGGCACCTCATCTGGCACGTTGGCTTGTGTTTGAGCCATTTGGGTTGCATGGACCTCTAGGGTCCTGAACCCATCCGGTCCCTCGAAGTTCACTGTTTCGGCTAGCTTCTAATCTCAAGTCCCTGCACCATAGAGTGAGCTCAAATAGAGTAATAATATAAAAGAGACAGTTTGCAACTGTCGGGTCTCGACTTTGGATATCTAGTAAAATTCTAAGTCAGACTAACATCTACTGTGCCTTAGATATTGTATTATTTATTGGATAAATAAAATTTCTTATCTGAGTGTGCATTCTCTATGTATATAATATTGATCTTAAACTCAATTAATGAAGTTCATGATACAATGCATAGCATGAGAGAAATTATGATTGGATCACAAGTAGTGAGTATCTATCCATATGTAATTATGTATGTATTGAAATATTCCCTAGTTGATGAATTGATAAGATTGAACATCATCAATTCTGTAAGACTAGCATATGTTATACTTTTGGTTTATCCAAGTAGTCAGTCCTCACTGACTAGAAACATTGGGATATTGAGAGTTAATATATGAATGTTGGTTAAGGGTAACTAGTTCATTGGATGTGACATACTATTAGATTTCATGTAGTTTTATACATCTCAATGAAGATCTCATCGCAGCTCGAATATAAATTTCCTTAGACTTGAGTTATTCAAGGTGCCTTGGTCATAGAGGTTTATACTTTGACATCTTAGTAGGACATCTCCTAGGAGGTGTAGATCTGAGATGGTTAGATATAAGTCAATATGCCCAAAGGTGTTTAAATAGTCCACAGAAGATTCACCACTCATTTTATAAGGAGACGTATACCCTATGGTCTCTTGTCATTATTACTCATAAGTCATTGGCCAAAACAAAACATGTCAAGAGAATGATCTTCTTAGACATGTATTTGAGTAATTTGAATCCACGGGATAAAAAACTACTACTTGGGTTAGGTGTGATATAGTCAGCCTAGTGTAGACTGACATATAAACCATGTCCTAAACTAAGTGAGTATAAGATGAGTGAAAGGAACAGGCACACTAATGAGTGTAGTTGCTAAAGGGTTCATAATTATTCTAGGATCCACAGTGATTTTCTCTCAAATCATTCTTGACTCTAACTCAAAATAAGAAACAAATTAAAGCATGAGTTCCAAAAGCATATTTAACCATGCAAGTAGGACCGAATCAATTTTGCATCCCCAAGAATCAAATTAATGACATACAAACTAATCAAACCCTAATTCCAATTCAACCAAATTATAATTTGAGTCACAAACCCAAGTCAATACAAAAATATACAACTAATAATCAATCCTATAATGAAGTGTACTTTAATTATAAAACAAATCGACACAAATCAAAAACAAACCCCAAATCTACTAATTTAGGGAGAGGCTCCAAGTTAGTTGGCACCTTAAAAACCTAAACCTTACCCATAAGGGTAATGAGGACTAGATTAACTAGGGATAGATTTAATTTAACAAACAGTACTAGAGAAGATTGGGATGATAGTAAGTTAGGCAAGCTTTGTCTATGCATGTCTAGGAAAGTATGGTTTCGACCTGGTGCAGACAACTTAGCGAAATTAACCGAAGCTACCCCTTTCCAATCTAAATTGGTTAAATTAAAGTTTAGTATTAAGTTCTGTGGGTAGGACTATTTGGAAGATTTTATTGGTCCCGAGGTTAGTTTTGATGTGACCAACCAAGTTAGGTTAGGTCTTGTATGTTTCTAACCTTGTATCTAAGTGTGTAGGAGCTTAAGAACACAAGAGGTCGGGCGAAAGACGTAGCTAACGAGAAGGATGGCATGGGAGAGAGTCAACAGACTCGGCGCATTCGAGGGACGCGGAGTTGCCAAAGAGTACACCGGCAGACTAGAAGCATGTGTGAGGTGCTCTGAGGGACGAGAAGCCGGGGAGGAAGATCATTCGAGGAAAGATGGAAGTTGGGTTTGGGTGAGACTTATTCCGGATGTCTGAAATTATCCAAACGACCGCGGGAACAGCTGGACAGAGATGGACCAGTCAACATGAGGTTGACTGGTTCGGGACACCCGGATCGAGTCCAGGGCGCCCGGACAAGGTCTGGGAGCCCGGACCAAGTCTGGGCACCCGGACCAGGTCTGGGAGTCCGGGAGCGAATAAAACCTTATCCGAACCTCGTTGATGAGTCGTTCATGGAGGGATAAAGGTTGACCACCTAGGCGCCCGGATCGGTCCGGGTGCCCGGGATAACTCGAGATAGATTTTCACCAAGGCTATAAATAGAGCCCTAGTTCACCTTTTTTAATCATTCCAAACACTGTAAACTTCCTTGTATTCAAGATTTCAAGTTTCCAAGCTTCAACGATATGTACTAGGCTTCACCACCTCCGACAAAGGAGATTTCAAATAGAGCTTCAATTGTCTTAGAGTAGCGATCATCAGATCGTGATCCAAGTAATTTCTTTGTGTCTCCTAATTTTGGTTTTAGTTAATTAATTTAATTGTGTTTGTTTAGAATAACTTATCCGAGAAAGGTATCCATCTTTATTGCAGGCTAATCGACCTCCCGATTGCCGGCTCACATGGTCCTACAAGTGGTATTAGAGCCAAGTTGCTTCCGGAGGACTAACCGTCAAACGAAGCACAAGAGATAGCCAGAACAAGCATCCACCCGCCAAAGTTCGAAGGAGAATTCGAACTATGAAAACTCAAGATGGAGGTATTTTTCAAAATAGATTTTACTATTTTTCTAATATTAAAAAATAGTTTTGAAGCACCAGTCAATACTGAGGGAAAAGCAAAAGGTGTCGAAAGCTAAACGAATAAAGAACAAGTAGCATTCATAGCAAATGGAAAGGCGGAATTCTACCTATTCAGCGCACTACAACCTCAAGAAGTAAGTCGAATCAAAAAATACCAATCTGCAAAGGATCTTTGGGAGAAGTTCCTGGAGCTACACGAAGGAACAACGGAAGCCAAATTGGTAATAAAATATCTTCTTTGGAACCTACTCGCCAATCTACAACTACACGAAGGTGAGACAGTCGTAAATTTACAAACAAAGCTGAAGGAGTTAATGACCGAGATAACAAATCTAGGAGACAAGGTAATAAACTGGGAATCGATCAGGTATGAGCTCAACACATTTCCAAGAAATCAGGTATGGTCAGTCCTAGTAGATGCGTACTACTCTTTAGGGACCTAGAGGTAAGTTTCCTATAAGAACTATTTTATACTTTCGAGATTCATGAAACTGGATGTGTAGAGCCAAAGAAGAACTCCAACATAGCATTCAAAGCTATAAAGAAGGATGAATCCGAGTCTGACTCCTCAGTCGATGAATCAGAAGTAGCTCTAATGATAAAGAATTTTAATAAATTTTTTAAATCTAATAAGTTCTTTAAGTCACAGGAAAGAAAGCAAAGAAGAAAAGTCAAATGCTACAACTACCATGGGGAGAGGCATATCAGAGACGACTTCCCTAAATGCAAGAAAGGTAAGGAGAAAGGAAAGAGACATATCAAAACGAAGCACAAGAACCTAAAAGAGACTTGGGACGAATCCATATCTGAATTAGAAATCGAAGCTCACACCGGACTTGTACTTATGGCAAGTCACCAAGAAAAATCGGAGATGAGCATCGACTGAGGGGGAGAATCATTCGGAGACAGCATCGACGAAGGGGGAGCATCCTTAACGGAAGAGAGCTACGATGGAGGGGTAGATTTAGTACAAAAGGTAAATTAGGTACGCGACCTTACTCCCGATCAGTCTTTTAGCTTTATTAAGATGTTGACAAAAGACATGACTAAGCTAGAAAAGGAAAATAAAGAAATAAAAATTATCCTAGCTAAATCATGCCTGCTAAATGACCTTGACAAATTAAAATTAGAAAATGAAAAACTAAAAGAAAAATTCAAAGAGTTAGAAAATTCAAAGAGAACCAATGCATGTTCATATGGGAATTTTTTGAACTTAAATTGGTATTTTCGCATTCACTCTGGACAAATTAGAAGTATTTCTCAAAAATATATTCCAAGAAACTTTTTGGTTAACCCAGTAGGAAGGAAACTATATTGGGTTCCCAAATAATACTTGGCTTAGATTCTTAATTCTTTTTTGGCCTAAATTGTAATTTCATTTGTTATAATTTTTTAATATTCTGTAAATTTTTTTTTCATTAAGTTATTTTTCGGTTAACAATAAAAATATTTTTGTGTTAACGAAAATTTTTCTGACAAAAATATTACTTTTTATGAATTTTTTCATAATTTTATATTTAAAAATTCTTCGAATATTTTTCTTCAAAATTTTAATTTTTTTTCTTTTTTCTAGTACTCATTTTCTATGTTTAGAAAAATTAGAATTTTTTTTTCAAATTAAATTATATTTTTCTAAGAATTTACTTTACAAATATCAATTTTCCATTAAAAAAAATTATTACAGGATTCTGTTCAAATTTTTTAATGTCTTAGAAAATACAAAATTACAAGGCTAATTATAGCCTGCCAAATGTAGCCTTAGAGTAAAATTTTATAACGAAAAATAAATTTTCTATAATTTTTATACTAATATGTTGATTTTTAATATTAAAAATAGTTAGAAATTTAATTTTTTAAAAATTAAATTTTTAGTTCATTCCGTCTTCAACACATAGAAATTTTTCTTCTAATTTTTTGGTCTAGAAAAAGAAATTATTTTTTCTATTATTTAACTTGAGACAACTCTTTCCTCAAAATTCAAATTTTTTTTTTTTGAAATTTACTTAGAACTTTTAACTTAGGTTTTAATTTTACCTTCAATTGTTTATGTGATCAAAGGGGGGAGAATTATTAAGTCTAGGGGATAGTAAATAATTTTATAATTTTTTTCCCTCAGTCATTTTAACTATTCAATTTTTCATTTTATTTAACCTAACTTAACAAGAGTTGCTCACATTAAAAAGGTTTTTGATGTGGAGATTGTTTGTCCCTAGGTTAGTTTTGATGTGACCAACCAACTTAGATTAAGTCCTGTATGCTTCTAACATTTTGTCAAAGTGTGTATGAGCTTAGGCACACAAGAAGTCGGCTGAAAACACAGCGAATGAGAAGGATGGCGTGGGAAGTGTCAACGGGACGCGGAGCTGCGGAAGAGTACACCGGCGGGCGAGAAGGACGTGCGCAATGCTCCAACGGAAGAGTAGCTAGGGAGGAAGATCGCTCGATGAAAGACGAAAGTTGGGTTTGGGTGAGCTCTATTCTGGATATCCAAAATCACCCAAACGACCGCGGGAGCAGCTGGATGAAGCCGGACCGAGTCCAGGATGCCCGGACCCCTCTGGGGCTCGGGCGGGAGTCGTGTTAGGCGCCCTGCAGTCCGATCGCTCGGACCGGTCTGAGCGCTTGGGAGTGGATAAAACCTTATCCGAACCCTGTTGACGAGTCATTCGCGAGGGGATAAAGGTTGACGACCTGGGGCGCCCAGACCAGTCCGGGCGCCTCGGATAGCTCGAGATAGATTTTCACCAGGGCTATAAATAAAGCCTTGGTTCACTTTGTTTAATCATTCTAAACACTGTAAACTTCTTTGTATTTGAGCTTTCAAGATTCCAAGCTTCAACGATGTGTATGAGCCTTCTCTGCCTCCGACAAAGGAGATTTCAAATAGAACTTCAATTGTCTTGGAGTAGCGATCATTTGATCGTGATCCAAGTAATTTCTTTTTGTCTCCTACTTTCTGTTTTAGTTAATTAATTTAATTGTGTTTGGTTTAGCATAACTTGTCCGAGAAAGGTATCCATCATTATTGCAGGTTAATCGACCTCCCGATTGCCGACCCACACAGTCCTACAAATTTAAAAGCAGGTGATTACTTCTAATGATGTCCAGGTGATTCACCACAGACTATAAATTTATTCAAAGAATACCTACTTGTCGAACCCAAAGCTAAACTTGAATATAACACAAGTTAAAACTACCACTAAAAATAAATCATATTAATCTCACAAAATGATAGGATACATGTGTCTAAAAACCTAGACTAGGTGAGATGATTAATGACATTAAAATCAAATTAATCAAACTCAACTCAAATTAAAATCAACTTAATCAAACTCAATTCAAATTAAAATCAACTTATTCAAACTCAACTAAAATTAAAATCAACTTAATCAAACTCAACTCAAATTAAAATCAACCTAGTCAAATCTATCTCAGAATAAAGCTAATTAAATTCAAACTAATTAAATTAATTCATTAATTTAACTTTAACTTAATTAAAATCAAACTAATTAAATCAATTAAAATTAAAATTTTAATTTTAATTAAACTTAAAACACAATCAAATTCAAACTTAAACCAACTAAAACTTAAGTCTAATTTAAATCAACTTATTTAAACTACTTTAAAACCTCGATTTAACACAACCTAACTCCTTGTAGGAATCCAAGTGGATATTGTTGGTACCGGAAGGATCAAGATCGAACTTTGTTTTAATAATGGCAAAGGGTTCAAATTAAGCTTATTTTGTGGACTGATATGGTTTGCTGAGTGTGCAGGAAAGTTTTAGGTAATCTAGGCATGAAGTTTTGACCTGCAGGGTTGAGCAACAAAGTCTTGGAAGCCGAGCACGAAGTCTTGGCGAGTGAAGCCGAGCAACAAAGTCTTGGCAAGTGAAGCCGAGCACGAAGTCTTGGCGAGTGAAGCTGAGAATGAAGTCTTGGTCCGGGTGATCAAGCAGAAGACTTTACCAAACAAGGACAGCGGACAAGAGTCAAGACAGGTCGAGGGTCGGACGTCGTCGAGTTCCGGATCTTCGGAGGCCCAGCAAAAGTCCAACCGGAGGTGCCGATTGGCAAAAGGTAACTTCTCCTAAGTAGAGTAGGTGAGGACATGTTCCCCGGAGAGGGAACAGTAGGTGTTGATCCGACCTAGAGCTTCTGGTGAAACCTGAAAGTCTGGACCAAGATAGAACTAGTTGTTCTTCTTTATATGTTCCTACTTGTGCTAACTTGTTTTTGCAGGATACACTTATTTTTGGGACCAACACATTTTGCAGGAAAGAAAGGAAAGCAAAAGATCTCAGATCTACAGTGTCCGTGGCACCTCCAAGGTAAGGGAGGCGCCTCGTGTGCCTTTGCCCGAAGACCCATGGCAGAAAGATGCGAGGGCGCCTCGACTAATACATTTTGTTGCGAGCGAAGTTGTCTCAAAGCTCTGGGAGGCACCTCCGCGCGGATGAACTCTGTTGGATAAAGTTTTGCTGCTGGCTGCAACGTGGAGGGACCGGAAGGCACCTCAGGGGTTGAAGGCGCCTCCAGGCAGATAGAGGCGGACTCTGTCGGCGCTTACCCAGACCATAATCTGGAGGGGCCTCCAGAGGTCTGGAGGGACCTTCAGCGGAGTATATAAGGGATGTTCGGCTGCTTATTTCATACAACATTTTGTTAACAACTTCTATTCTTCAATACTCCTATTGTATGCTGCTCCAAAGCCGATTCGAAAACGTTGCAACTCTGTTCCGACTACCGAAAGTGCGACACGACAAATCCAAGAGTCGTTGGTATAAATTTCATTTTTGCATTTAAATTTCAGCATCATTCTATTCAAATTTATAATCTCTTGAACTGATAGTAAATTGCCCAAAGTAAACGATCAACGATCGTGAGCCTTGCAGTAGGAGTCGTTACAAGACTCTGAAGTAAGTAAATACAACGGTGTTCCTTTTCCTCTTTCTCTATCCTCCATTCTTTTTCTACTTTCCACTGCGTACTTAGTTTATAAATCTGAGAAAATTTTCGTCGTGATATTCACCCCCCCCCCCACCCTCTATCGCTCTTTTCGATCCTACAATTGGTATCAAAGCGGGGTTTGCTCAATTCTAGTAAAACCACCGATTGAGCATTTTTTTTTTTTAGATTTGTGTTTTTGTCACATAATCAGAAATGGTATACTTGCTTTTTTCTAATTTTCATCATTCGATTTTTTTTTATCATTCTTCCCGCACTACTAATCCAAGATCAAGTGTTGGTACATTCTTTTTGTTTCTATTTTTGTGAGATTTTCTTCCCCTCTATCCCTATGGCTTTGCAAGAAGGGTACATCACTGCTTGCCCCCCTCTATTTTCCAGAGAAGATTTTGAATATTGGAAGATGATGAGCGTAGATTATGTATGTTTTTATGCACTATTTTACGCCCATCTACTTATATTTCGTTGTATATAATCTACGTTTATTGCACATTATCTTATCATAATGACATACTTCCATGTATTTTGTGTGAAGATCTACTCTATGCTTTGTTTTCATGATAGGATGGATTTTGGAGCAAAAACAGAGCAAAAATGTACATTTAAGCAACTTCGGAAAAAGAATGTCCACTGACGTCGCCGTGTTCCATGGGACATATCGGGGTCGTAACGAAGTCAAAATGGGCCAAAATTGTACCCACATGACCCTAACCTGATGAGGAACACGAACATAGAAGATTTTGGGCAAGCTCACACGGGCAAATGACACGGCCGTGCGTTCTATGCATGGCCATGCAAGGATCAGACTACAGCACAGACCATTCGTAAAATGGCCATAACTTTGCGTTCGGTTGGAATTTTGAGGTGATTCAAATTGGCGAATTCAGAATACTTCCATATCTACAACTTTCATTCAGACATGGGCATGTGATTCTGCACGACTGTGCCTCTCATAGCCGTGTAAAGGTCGTACGGCCGTGTGACTCTGCAGAGGGAGATCTGCTAAGTTTACAGTGTGTCACATGACACGGCCGTGTGTCCCTCACACGGCCATGTAACTCCAACCCGAGAGTCAGATGGCACATCTGTGTGTCCATCACATGGCCGTGTAACATCTAGCCTCACACGGCCATGTGAGATCCACACGGCCATGTGGCGGGCCGTGTAAATCAGACTGCACTGCGGACTTAAAGTAAAATGGGTATAACTTTTGACTAACTTAGACCCACGGAATGAGCCACCTACCAAAATGACCAGGACTCGACGATCTACGACTTTGGTTCAGAACACATCTCCAAATGAGCTCATATAAGGGTCAAAAAATGTATTTTAGCGGACACCAATGAATCTGGTAGATCAAGTCAACTTCATAAGTATAAAAGGGGAGAATCACACACTTCTTGAGCATCTTTGGGCATTGGGGCTTCACCCCTTTCCTTGAAGAAGGGTTCTCCCCCCTTGGGGGAACCCTAGGACCTTCATCCCCGGCGATTCATCCACCTCCGAAGCGAGGAGAGCAATCAAGAAGGCCGGCACAACAATGTTAAGCATTCCTTTATCCCTATCTTCTTGTATTCATTGGTGGATTAATTGCTTTATCTATTGTCTCTCTTGGTTGTAAGCTCCATGCAATGGAGTAGATTCTATAGATCTAGGATGTAGGAAGTAATTGAATGTGATATTGATGTATGAACTATGTATTTGGACATGTTCTATGATAAGAAGTGCTTATTGTCATGTTTTATTGTGTGTTATGCCTTTTAGGTGTTTGTCGAAATGTGTGGATCATATAAACATGTAGATGTGATGGATTTTATCTCTGTGTTAAGGTTGCTACTATGGTGAATAGCCGAGGGATCCTTAGTGACAGAGGATACCCATTCAACCGGACATATTGTGCCCTTAGTGAGAGAGGTGCATCAATACTTACCCACGTCCTAAAGTCAAAAGATCTTAACATAGGGATCAATCCATGTTAAGGCATTCTATTTAGAGTTGACATACTGGTATTAGTGTTAGGAAATGACTTGTGTAATATAGAGACGTATGCCCGGGGAGCCCTAGTGACAAGGGTGATTCTTTAACCGGACTCTTTATGTTACCTCTTCTATTTAGTAGCATTGTATACCGGTAACCTAGAGAGTACATACCAGTGTTAGTGTTAGGAAATAACTTGTGTAATATAGAGACGTATGACCGGGGAGCCCTAGTGAGAAGGGTGATCCTTTAACCGGACTCTCTATGTTATCTCTTCTATTTAGTAGCATTGAATACCGGTAAACTAGTTAGAATCCCTATAAATGTAAGCATGGAATTGAGGATATGATCAAGTCATGGGGAAATTAACTAGCATCATAAT
>JBAMIE010184719.1:0-12732 GCA_037177295.1 Kaempferia parviflora | reverse complement strand
TTTCATGATATTACTCATTAATTTAATCCGCCTATAGTTTGCACAATTTTGTACGTCTCTCTTGTTCTTATATAAGAAAACTAAAGTATTACACTCTATAATCAGTCATTTTTTTCATTTTTGATATCATGTTAAATAATGTTGTAAGACATTCAATACCTTGTTTCCTTAGGCACTTTCATATTTATATTATCTGGTCCAATGACTTTTCCATTTTACATCACATTTATAACTTGTTCTACTTCTAAAGTTTAAATTCTACGATAAAAATTTAAATTTTTATACTCATTTCACCTATTAAATTACCCAAGTTAGGTTGGTCACCTAAACCTTCTTGAAATACCTCTGCTACTACGCTTTATTTTTCCATGATTTATTCATCTTTAATATCTTTTTGGATAAGATATATTGTCTTCTTCTCTCTTACTTTAGCTATTCTATTAATGTCCCTTCCCCCTCTTATATATTCAATTTTGATATAACCATTCAAAAGTTTTATTCTTTGATTCATTCACTCTTGCTTAGCCACTTACTTAGTTATTGTATATTTTTTTAAGTTTTTCTCATTCTTATAAATATATAATTCCTTATCAGCTGTTCATTTTTTCTACACTTTCTCTTGTACTTTCCATTATATAAACTATCAAAGGGCACAATTAAATCCTTCATAGGAATCAAAGGGATTTAGTGTTTTAAACTGAATTTGATGGTGAGAAATGATAATGATATCATTATTAAGGATGAGGAGATTTCTAGATAACCGGCAAGTGGAAATCCAAAGGATCAATAATGTAATCAAGTAGAGTAATTTTGAAACTCTAAAATTTCATAGTAAACAAAAGTGTTGAAGACTTGAAGTTGAAGTAGTAGTAACAAAGTAGAGATACAATATATATCCACTTCTCAATTTGATTTCTAGATTTCTTTTATGTATTTGATTCCTCTTCCTTATAAAGTAATGTGCTAGCAGACATGGGAGTTAAAAAGCACTGAAGGATAGGACATCAACTAAAAGGCAGCAAACCTTCAATCGGGGCTGAAGATGTCTCAGCAGGTTGGTGTTCTGTAGACACTCTATCTCTCTTCTCCATGTCATGATTGCCATTCTGGTCTTCGTCTCCTATAGTGGAAGAAGCAGATTTGCAATCTGTTTGATCAGTTTGCCACACTAATTTCGCAGGAGCAGAGGATTTCACCAAAGAAAGTTTGCAGAAGTGATATGTATTGGTCCTAACGGTAACCAAAGGGTCCCTGCTAACATAATTCTTCTATTAGTGTGAAATCACGTATCCAACCAGCTCCAAAAAGTTGCACGAAGATTAAGCTTTGAACATGAGGACAAAGTGAATAGTCAAGAACAAGGAATTAAGCGATATTAACAATGACCTGGAGAGACCAGATTCCTCAACCTGCCAGCATTTGCACATTCCATCTCTTCCCTGACTACGTAGGATAGAGAACGATCCATAAGTCTCTTTCACCGATCGGTGCAGATAGATTACTAGAGAGAAAGAAAGAGTCATACGACCAAAATAATGAGAGGTACCTCACAACTTTATCCTCGATACAAGGGTTAGTAGCAACACTGTAGACACCTGCCGCTCCGCCGTGAGCCCTAGAACCCTCAAAGTGAACCAAGATGGCGAAATTTCATAAAGATGGTTACATGACATCAACGAGAGAGAGAGACGCTTTACCAGGTAGAGGAGAGCGTCCGATGCTGCACGGTATCCCAAATTCGCAGTTCTCCATCGACAGCACTGAAAATGAACGAATTTTAGGGTTGAATAGGTCGTCCTTCTTCGGAGAAGAGATGAGGATTTAAAAACGGAGTAGAGAAAAGACAACAGACTACCCGGTGAAGAGAAGCGACCGCGAAGAGTGGAAACAGGCGTCCATGACTTGAGCGCCGTGACCTCGCAGAACCGCGACCGGATCGGGCGGAGGCCGCGGTCTGCCGCCGTCGCCTCTTGCGCTGACGAGACTCATCGTGCGCTGCCGGTAAAGGACACGGGACGAAGGGACTAGAACCGACGATAATATACCACCGATCGCAGTCGTGGGAAGTTTGAAATGGTGAGGTGCGACCGAATAAAAAGGACTTATGGGTCACGGATCCAATTATGGCTTCGCCTAAATCACGGAAGTATTTTACTGCGCCTCGTTTCGGATGTTCTGATTCATCCATCTTGATAGTGGTAAAAAAAGTAATTTGCTTATCATACCTCCCGTTAATAAATCATTAAAATATGAGAAAGATATATATTTTAATATGCCGAATTTTGAAAATCTTATCATATTGCATGTCTTATCCATCTTCAAGTGGCAAAAAGGTGAATACGTTCGTCCCCGATACCTCCGTCAATCCGTCTCAGGATCAACACAGAGGAAGTAAATCACGGGTAGCTATTAGTCATAGTGCAAATGGTAAAGACACGGGGGAGGTATATGCTCGGACACGCTGAGATTCGACTTTTATATCTCATATGACAAGCTCATATGTCTTAACCATTGCACTACTATGAGGCGGGGACCGATTCATCCATCTTCAAATGGCAAAAGGCGAATACGCTCGCCTCCAGCGTCCCCGCCAACCCGTCTCATGGTCAACACGGAGAAAGTAAATCACGAGTGACTACTAGTCATAAGTGCAAATGAACCTCATGTGGTAAGCTCTCATACCTTAACCATCGCGCTAATATGTCCCCGCTAATCCATCCCATAGCCAACACATAGGTAAATCACGGGTGACTACTAGTCATAAGTGCAAATGGTCAAGACATGGGGGAGGTATATGCTCGAGCGCGTCGAGATTCGACCTCTAGACCTCATGTGGTAAGTTTTTATGTCTTAATCATAGCATCATCCCGAGGGGACGAGAGAGTATATGGTTAATATATTCGGAGGTATAATGAATTTGTATTTAATTATGGCTTAGACTAAAATATAAAATTATCTATCTTAGGATGAAGTTAACTTCAACCCGATTTATGATGATAGCATAGCAAAGACAGACGGTTTCCCGAATGACAGTGATAAAGGCATGTTAAAGTTAATGTCGCATGGACATATTTGTGGCCATTATAAAAGACATAATTAATGGACACATTAATTTTTTTTGTCGATGATGGATGTATCTCATCTCGATTCAACATTAAACTATCGTAAATTAATTTTTTTATATAAACTGTTTAGGATCATATTCTGAAAAATTCCGTTGCTCGAGTGGATCTTAAAATGAATTAATGCCGATACATGTTCAGAGCAAGAGCGAATTAGCACCAAAGCAACGTATTCGACTAGCTCAGGAGACAAATAATCCAACTCGACGACCTCTTGGTTTGCTACATTCACCATTTCTAAATAGACCGATGAATAGATACAGAAGCAGAAGCGGGGTATTACTAGTTTACAACACTTTAAATATGCCACCAAGAATACGCTTCGCCTTTATTATTATGTTTCTGACTGATCAATTCCTTGTGCATTTCTTGCACCCTGTAAGACGTGCATTTCAAGCTATGCAGACGACAAGTCATAAGGAAAACGCATGGCATCTCCATGACCCGGGGAAAGAATTTTCCGACAGGCATAGATGACTGCAGAATGAAATCCAGAAGGATTGTCGATGAATACGAAATGCCCCGCCTGCATTACATTAACCACCATTTTTTTTAGAAAAAAGTTGCAAGATGAAAAATGTGTTTGTGGAAGAATGAGAAAGAAATACCTGAGGAGCCCTTATGATTTCACAAGGCACTTTCATGCCTTCTCGAGCTTGTTGTGCACCTTGATAGTCCATCCAATCTTGATAGCCATAAATGAAAGTGGTAGGAACTTTCCAATCGGAGGCACTGCATTCAACAATGACGCATCCTCAAACATGCAACAATCTAACTTTTATTTAATTATTTCATCACTTGTTTATAAGGAGAATCAACCCTGAGTTATCAAGATATATGTTGATCCGAAAACCTGGGTGAAAAACATATTCACTTCTCCTACCCTTCTACCACCCATTAGCTTCTCATTCAAGTAGGTCCTTTACCAAAGCCAATTTAGTTTCTCAGTTTGTGAGGCACCTATTTATGAAAATACATCAACATATGATAGGAAAAAAAGGTTATTAGTGAAATATTTAACTCTGATAGGTAAAACAACCATGCCAAATGGAAAGATGACTGAAGTCTCTACACACTCTGCATTTTGTGACCAAAAAATTGTTTATTTTTCAGTGGATTCATATAATTTGAATTCACGAGGAAAGGAGGAGATAGGGCAACATACAAACACCTTCAATTTTTTTTCCAGTCAACATTTTAGTTCGTTTTACTCTGTAGTATCGTGCATTTGAAAGATGTAGATGGCTGCAGTAAGCAAATGTTTAAAATTGGGGTGCTTATTGATTTTATACATTCCTTCATGGTGGATATTTTTGGAACATCTTGGCATATTTTCATGTAAATAACTACAATTATGTTATAGAAACTGATGCATAAAAGGCCTGCAATTTCGGCAGAATAGAATAACATCTTGGTCAATACTTTTAGATGGAAGCGCGGCACAAAAGAATGACTAAAATGGAGATGGAAAAAAAACCAGAGTCAAATTTCACCCATCTCAAATAGAATGAAAGTATAACTCTAACTGTAACATTACCAACTTCATTCACTATTGCTGTTCTGGCAGCAATTGGATTAATTTTGAAACCTTACTCAAGAGCTTCAGATGGTTGAGAAGTTAGAGAATGGTCAACTTACAAGTTTATCGAAATTGGTAAAAGGAGTAAATAATTCAATACTAACCTTTCAAGAAGAGGTTTCCTAGCAAATGCTCCAAAGGAAAATATGTACTTTAAGCACAATTCTCCACTTGCCTTAGCAGCTAAAGTATGGTACACATAATCTTCAAAAGCAAACAAAAATAATTCCAACTGAGTATAATGCAAGCAAAGGATCAATTTGTAAAACCTTTTTGATTGAATAACTGTCTACATACCGGTCAATAATTTGGATTCCTCCTCAGTTAATTCCTCACCAGCCGAATATGAGCCAAATCTAGCACTTGTATATCTTTGGACCAGATTTGGACCCCAAGGACCTAATCCTCTGCACACATTGTAGACATGTAAGATCCTTAAAATACATACCATCTGTAATAATTTAACTGACTACAGGACATAACTTTGAATAACTCAACAGTGGTAAAAAAATCCACAATCATAACTACAATTGATAAAATCTAGATGGATAACATGTAATGTTGCTATTTTAGGAAACCCAATGGTTAATCAGGAAGATCAATAAGAAAGATGGATTTGCTTAGGATGAGATAAGTCATATTTCTAGCAGTAGTAATTAAAATAGTAATCAAGGTAAAACAACCTCTTTTATAGTATTCAGATAGCAATCCAAGTTCATGCATAAAAAAGTGAATACGATCAACAATAGTTGGCATCATTGGAGCAAAAGGTGAAGTTGTCACCTTAGCGGCCCCCACACTCTTTGGAAGGGGATAAATCAAGGGAAGCATTACCATATTAAATTGATTGATACTAAGATGTAATTCAAAGGAAGCATTACAAGAATAAAAAAAAAGGTTGTTTGCTGCATGATTGAACATTGAAAAATTAAAATTATATGATACTCTAGTGAACAAGTAGAAGATTTGACCAACAGTAGCCATCAAGCACATAATTATCAATAAACAGTTCAGTCTAATGTATCAAAAGGAGGTAAGTAATGTTAAGATCCATTAACCTTAGAAGGGAATGTAGAATTGCCCTGTGTTGAGCTCAATAACCTTGTTATCATGATTGTTTTGGATTTCTAAGGCCATAGAGATTCATTTAATATTGTGCATTTTATATATACTGTTGCTCTGTTTGACAAGGACATACAGAGCTTAGTTGCCCTTGAAAAATTCTCTCACTATGCAGTCATGAGACTTGAAACATAAATATATGCCAGTACACTTGTGATATTCCTCGTATGTAAGCATTTTATCCACGGATAACATCTAAAGGAACGCTGAGGAAAAATAATAAATAATCATTGACCTAAAAAGAATGCTTCTAGAACATATATACACACAGAGAGCCAGACGAAATACAAGGAACGAGCATGCAAGAGGCATAGTTATGGAAAGAAAAACAAAGGATATTTTTGCAAAAGAAAACAACATAAAATTTTCCAATAAAATAGTTCTACCTAATGAACTTTTGTGGAGTCACATTGGACTCCCAAAGATGATTTACAAAGGCCCCTTTCCAAGTAGCTCTAAATTTGGCCAGTTCCTCTGGCATATGTTCCGACTCTGATGAAAAGCCAGCAGGGCCAACCAAAATCAGATGTTGAACATGTTCAGGATGCTGAAAAAATAGAAGATATGCATGAATAATCATTTTACAAAAGTACATAGGAGGTAATTAATCTGTAAAGCTTTACCTTCAGAGCATACTTGGCTGCGACATAGCCTCCAAAAGAATGTCCAAGCAAAATAAACTTGTCAAGATTTTTGGCTTTACGCCATGCCTCAAAAGAATCAATGAACCATGCCTCAGTGTCTGTAAAATTGAAATGATGATGGCTTATTTAAATAAAAAAAAAATCATGAAAATCAAATTATAATTAACTAAAACTTATTTATCAAGAAAAAAAGTATTGAATATATTACCAAATGCAAGTTTGTAGAGTATCAAATGCAAACAGATGACCAAGAAGGAAAAGATGGACAAGGTAGGAACAATATTGACACTAGTTATTAGATGCGGAACATATATGAAATATCATCTGTTAAAATATTTAGAATGGTCTTTTCTTTCATTCTCATATGGCATAAGAATGTTGCAAGAGTTTTTAGCAGAAAATTAAACCAACAAAGCATTTTGCAAAAGAGACAACAAAACCCGGGGTGTCACAATTCATAAGCAAAACAATGACGTAGACAACATGAGAAAAAAAACAACACCAAGAGATCAAATGATTAAAAAACACAGCCAAGACATGAAATGATTCATGTGATTTTCAATACCAAATCTAAACCTATTCCCCCTTCCAAGAGGGAATGGCAGGCCCAATGTTATATTAAGAAGGTAGAACAACATAACAAATAAAAAGAGAAATTATAACTTAAGTTCTTAATTCCAATTAATTGGTCTCAGTAAATTTAATAAACATGTAACTAGGTAATATTTTTTTATTAATCACTGGTTTACTTTAATTGTGGGATGATTGTGCTATTAGATCTTTCCACGTGAAAGAAAAAATCAAGTAGAAAGACACCATTCTTCAGTCCCTATGTCAAGTTTATTCACCAGCATTTGACATGAAAACATGATTATAAGAAATGCCTGACAAACTGAGGGAAATAATGAAGTTACACATGATTGAAGAAACCATAGTCTTAGCTGATGATTCATAATCTTGACCCACAAAATGACTCTTTTGAATGTGCCTAGGTCACCCATTTAGAGTAAACAATCCCATTAGTGCTTTTACATCGAATTTTGAGATGAAGTTATAGCAGGCAAACATGTTCAAGCAATTAAATTGCCACAGTTAATATAATGTCTCAGATTGCTAGTGGGACCAGTATTGGACCCGATTCTGTTGGGTATCAAGAAAATTATTGGGGATGTGAAAACAACTAACCTATGGCTGGACAGATGGTTAGGAAACACGATACTGCAAGGTGACTAACCTATATATACAACAGATATGGCAGTTCAATAGATACAGTATTGAGTTCAGCAGACTATACATTCATATCAACCGGCATCAAATACAAAAAGATGTCCAAGGTTCAGCTTTATGGCGATGCAGTACAAAACATATCTTTGCTGTTAAAACAATGACTAACTTTCTTATCTATGGCCCCATAACTTAACCAGATTTAACAAATTCATGGAATTTTGTTCAAGAGAGAGCCAAAATTTTCAGTTGACTAGTGAACAGAGACAGGATTCAGACTAAGGTTGGTTGATTCTGTCTTGTAGAAGCCCAATATCCCAATGAAAAAGGTTGATTAAGTGTTTGAAGGAGAGTAAAGCAAGGCAGCAAAAACGTTTCTTACTACCTTGGCAGAAGCATGGATGTAGTCAATTCGGACACATTGAAACAATATAATTTTCAGATTGCATGGTCGAGAATTCCCATCTGTCTATGGATGGATTAACAGGCACAGCCTCGAAAAACACACTAACGGGGAAGAAAAAGATGACCACCAGATGAAGGCTACTTGCTATTTATTGAAGCAGGACCGGATTGAACTCAATGTTCTGTGTGTTTCTTTCAGGCAAAGCTTTGTACAGTAGGCATGCTTATATTACATCTCGGCCTGTACTTCTTATGGTCCCTTCTTAGATGCTAGATTGAGTAGGAACCAGGTTCAGTATCTTGTTACTGTCACTAATTATTCTAGTTAGCCTATGTTGTTTTTGTCCAGTATTAGATAGTTTCATGGTAGTTATATTCTGACATCATTAGCATGTACGTGTTGTGAACTTGCTATTAACTGTATATATTAGGCAATGGCAGGAGTTTCTTCTACCATAATTATCTCTTTTATAAGAAAAAAAAATCCTGACACAAGTCAGCTTTAAATAAACTACCAATGATTTATTCCTCCAAGAAGAATCCAACAACAATTTTTTTTTATCCAAAACAGACTGAGTTTTGACAGGGAAGGGCATTCACCAACCTTCTGTGCTTTTACAATCAAAGTCGGGTCGACTTGATGCACCCCAACTGGAAAGAAAGAACAGTAAGATGAGTAAAACAAACACAAACAAAAAAACAACAATCAATTCCAGATCATTGTAATATCTAGAAAACAGAAAGTATAATGGAACAAAATTAGCAACATGGAAATAGAGATTCAGCAAATTTCTAAGGGACACTCTACTATTGGGAAACATGTAAGGGCGGTAAACCTGAGACAAACTTCAAAAACCTGTTCAAGATATCAACAAGAATATTTATCGCGATAGTGAGCTCCAATACAGTGAACTTTCAGGACCCTAAAATAGCATGCCTTTGAGATCTATTTCCAGGAAATATTTTTAACATGAACGTGGCTAATATGAAAATTAGGTTATTGAAACATGGCTAGTAATTCAGGTTCTGCTCTTGGATAACAGTATCTTGTGTACCCCTTTTCTTCAAGTAACAAATTATCAAAGGCAAGATAATAATATTTGAAGTGAATGGCCACCAGCTCTACAAAAGCTACTCAGAAACTTTTTTTTTTTTTTAAGCTACTCAGAAACTTAAATCAGATTTTCAAAAGACTAAGAAGCGAGGTATAAATGTGTGTACTTAATATTTTTTTTTAAGTCAAGTCCTAGTCAAAAGGAAATACCAAAACACAGTAAAACTCATTTGATCTCATCTCTCACTTTCACCTAGTTCTTGAGGAAAATAACAGACATCATATGCTGAGTTATAGGTGTAAAAGAAATGTTCAGCACACTAGAAGCAATTTGAAACAGGAAAAGAAATAGTCAAGTACAAACACAGAAATTCACAAGCCATAGCATTTTCCAAGAGTAGAATGGTCAGAGAGGGCTGGTAATCGTGGTGGTTGATGTAGGATTAACAGCGTCAAGAAGATCAAAAGGGTGAGTTATTCACTTGAAGTGAGAAAAGTAGAATCTAGTTATGAACTATAAGCTCTTGGCTATTTGAATGTTTGTGGGCACTCAAAATACGGAATACATTCTAATGCTAATAAATATATTGTGAATTTTAGACATATTTTTAAAATGCTTAAACAACTACGAGATCAAGTTAAATATATTTAGTGAATGGAGTAAATTAAAAAATCTCTATAGCTGAAGCAGGAAATGAAGGAGACATAAAGATAATGCAGTTAAATTCAATTACCCAAGTTGATCGATGGCAATCACTCGAAAATGAGCAGCAAGTGCATCAAAATTTCTAAAGAAAAATCCTTGAGAAGCAGCATAACCATGCACCATAACAAGTGTGGGAGCATCCTCCTTGCTATCAAATGTTATTGTATTAATAAACCTTGGCTGATCACTAGAAGATCTGAACCTCCTGACTTTTGAACCTGGTGGTCCAGGGCCGATATTGACCTGTTCATGCACATAACTTGTCCTGGACAAGGCAAAGAGTTTAGAAACAAACACAGGTTTACTCAATCTATACAAGATATGACACAAATGTTGGGGCTCTCTGATAAGAGAAGATGGAGCAAATAATGTCCGGCATGAAATAAAGTCTGCTGGTGTTATTTGAACCTACAACGGACACTAGCATATTCAATATGATATTAATCTTAACCTACAACGGACACTAGCATATTCAATATGATATTAATCTCAACCTACAACGGACACTAGCATATTCAACATGATATTAATCTTACTTTCTTACTATCAGACATCTAAATGGTCAATCTTATTATCTGCTTGGCTATCTGAATGAACTTCTCTTTAGCAATTTCTGGTTATGGATATCTCTGACTGTATTAAAATGAGGAATGATATCCTACTGATTGAACAAATGCAATATCTCAATTTCAGACAATATATTCTTGATGCTGATGCTTTACGTGGATTAAATGAATTTTATTATTTACTTTATTTGAATTCGTCTCATTTACTTGAACAGAATTGAAAGAAAATAAATTATATTACTCATTTGTATTTATTAGATGCTTAAATCCCATTTCCCCTTGAATGGAACCGATTTTCTTCCTCCTATATATTTCATTCCAAGTAAATGCGTAATGATTTTATTTCTTTTGCTTTCTTTCACCTCCTACTTCCGTAAAGCAAACACAGCAGAAAGTTCCGTAGGCGATTGCATTCTATGTTACGAAGCCGTGAGGATTCAAATTTGATTTACCTCCAAAATTGCAAGTGAGTAATTATCAAACAAATTAGTCCAAATAAGAAAGGGACGGCAAGCGAAAGATCACACCGTCCACGGAATGGATAATGGATAGAGACAGGGACAAAGATCTCCTCCATCCCCAAAATAAACAAACGAAGACGGGTAGAATTCTCACTTGACGAGGGACAACAGGCGCTTCTCGGCGGCGACGATGAGATCAGTGGAGGTCGGGATCCAGCTGAGCTTCGACTTCCACGCGCACCTCTTTGACGCCGCTGTCGACGAAGAAGACTCCACCGCAGCAGCTCTGCCGATCTCCTCGTCCATTCTCGCTGCCGCCCCGGAGCCCCGGCTCGTCCGACGGCGCACTTAATTCCTTCCTTGGAACGCCGCTTCCTCGAGGCAGGAATTTCAACGTTTGGAACAGATGGAAGACTTCTTGCTCGATCGCCGATTCGCCTTTCACAAGTAAATCAAATGGGCGAAATAAAACCGATTCGGGGAGAATGAATAAATGAATGAATTCGTTGCGCTACGGCGATTATAAAGAAATTGTTTACTAGTTTGATGCCTGCGATTTAGACGACGAGGAGTAGGCGGGCGGGAGCGAAACGTGGACCCGCGGCATGGTCAAAGGTCTACAAGGTTCTGGAGAAATGTTCGAGCGACCACCTCGCGCTTCTTCCGCGAAGTGTGTAGGCGAATGCCTTCAAGCGTCACGGCGTTGAATCATTCTGTAAAGAGCGAACATTCTTACCGCCTGCTTTTTAATTAATCTTCCGAGCTTTTTTTTTTCCCAACATGGATAGATAAGAAGTAGATTTCCACCGTAACTCCGTTTCTACATTTTTTTTTTTACAATTCAATTAGCTCACCAAATATTAAATATAACTTTTAATTTAATTTACCCTATTATGCGTAACATATGGGGTTTTCATTAAGTTTATTCAAATGAATAACAGTCAAAACCCTATTTAACATGTGGACTTCAACTTATTTGAGGATGAGTAAAAATTCAGTTAAGTTGAATTTATCTACTGAATCAATCGAATTTGAAAGCTCGATTCAATTATTTCAGAAATTTATTTATTTATTTAAGAAAAAATATTAATTATTCTAAATAGTTTAGTTTAATTTTGATTTTAAAGCTTCTAATTCAGTTAAATCAAATAAATTGACTATGGTTAGAATGGTAAATGAGTCAAGTTGAGTCAAACTTTGTGATGTTCAAACTTGTTTAATAAAATAATTGAGCCTAGCTAAATGCATAAATCTAAAAAGAAGTAAGCTGCTAAAATTAAATGATTGTTAAAGTTTGGTTTGGTTTCTTTTTTATGAGCTTGAGTTTGGTTCATTTGTATGTTATTGAGCTCTCAATTCAAGTTTGTTTGATTGTTTAAAATTTTTATATTTTAAACTTGTTTGGTCAGTTAATAAAAGTTTTATTGATGAACATATATAATTTATGAACATTGTTCATGAGTATTATTCACTAATATGTTCACGAACATGAATCAGTTGAATACATATGTGTTTAAGCTTGTTCGTTGAATTTAACGAGTTGTTCAAACTTGTTCATTTAATTGTATATTGAACATAAACAATTTATTATTAAACCAAACATCAAACTTTTTCATAATATTTTTTTTAAATAATAAAAATATTATATTAGGTGAGCGAGGAACGACGAGGATGGAGTCACAGCGAAAGACAAATAACATCGTCAAACCTAGGAGGAGAACGACGAGAGAGGAAAAGTTAGGTTTAGAAAAATAAGAGAAAAAAATGATGCGGTAGAGGAAAAGTTAAATTTAGAAAAATAAAAGAAAAAAATGATGCGTACCTACCACGATAGCATCGCGCACCTTCG
>JBAMIE010184697.1:0-12738 GCA_037177295.1 Kaempferia parviflora | reverse complement strand
AGCACAACGTCTACCCGACCGGCTTAACACCGGTCGGATCCTCTAACACCCATCACACATATCATGGGCACAAGGTCCATTCAATCGGCCTTGCCGGTTCGATCCACTAACGCCCATCTTACGAGCATCGCACCTATTGCAAGGTCATATCACTTACTCGATTGGTCGGATCCCCTAGAATCCAATTTTACACCTCACTGTCACAACTCAGTCATATAGCTGAGCGGCCCTAGCGCCGGCTGAGTCCCGTGGGATTCAACTTCCCACTCATGATCACAACTCTAAGTCATAACTGGACGACCCTTACACCGGCCTGGTTCTTCCAGAAAGTTGCTCCTTGATTCCCAAGGTTATCACTCCCAGCACAAACCTGAGCAGCACTAGCGCCGACCGATTCACCTCATGGAGACAACTTTGTCAAAAAATTACAACCGCCTGTCAGAGAATAACTACCTACTCCAGAGAATATTCTGCCAATCGGACATATGGAAGCTTTGGGAAACCTTCCCTGCAATCTCTGTACTCGACATTCTCTGACATGAATATTCGAATAGTATAAAACCGAGGTCTTAAAAGGTAGTATAAAAAGGTACGCGCATACGCATACAAAACTTTTACTGTTAATCTTCTTCTTTTCTACATATTGCATTTTGTATTCGAGAATGATTTCTGACTTGAGCGTCGGAGTATCTGAGCCGAGGACCTTTTCCCTGATTTTGGATTCTAATGCTCCCGTGTGCTTATCAGAGTGTGCATAGGCTCGCAAGTACAACTTTCCATTGACTCGTGCGGCGATCCATGCTTTTTAGCTTATCTTCCCGTCTCAGCTCCAAAGTCATTTCTCCATCAAAGTCCTTGTCCTCGTCGTCGATTCTTCTATTTAACTCTGCTTCCGGACATGATCTACAATAAAGTGATTTATATATACATGAGCTAAGAAAACACTCAGAAGACTGACTTTTAGCAAGAAATAAAGAGTGAGAAATTCTAATCATCCATTTGCAAGGCCAAGCATTTGATCTAAATGCATAGGATATCGCGAGTAGCTTAGTCATAGTTAACAAGCAACAAACAATTAATTATCAATCCTATTACTCAAATTTGTTATTTACAAGATATCCTATGATATCAACATTTGCAAGAAACTAAGTTAAAATTAGTTAGTGCATACGGACCGAGCCGTTATCGAAAGCATACGATGGTCGTTCGTTTTGAGCGGTTCCACCACCAAACACATTACAGTGCTTGATTGTGTCTCTGTAAATCAATGACTCCCAAGCCTCCCAATCTGCTTGGTGTAATGCAGTTCAACCAAGCAGCCAAGTGTGATTCCTGCTGATTCTTATTGAACTGATCGTACTACAAAAAATGCTTCCTGATCTTGTCAACTGTTTAAAACGCCCATTACCCAAGCAGGCAATAAGCTCACACACCTGTTTGGTATATTATTTTATGGCTTTGGTTTATCTGTCTCCCATTGACAGGCAGCTCTCTTTTCAGGTATGTAAGTGATGAATTGTTATGCTATTTCTCATTGAATTACTCCAGAACAACTTATTTGGTCTCTTGGTGCCTTCCTACTTGCTGCTCCCAAATGACTGATTGGAAGTTGTTGCAGTCAGCAACCCCAGAATGATTTTTAAATTAAATATGAATTTGAAACTAAATTTAAAAATATTTTAATACGATCCTGCTGAGGAAAATATCAGAAGCACGAACTAATCCTTCCAACTTCCCGTCCTCGTTCCGTGGTTTACTAACGATCCACGATTACTAACTCGACGCCTGGTCGACGTTACCTTCTCTACCCGCACCCCGAGCGTACGGGGCCCACCTGGGTTATTCAACAAACTTACAGCCGGTGCATCTCGACGTACGTACCTCTCCCTCTTCTTCCTGTTTATTTTACATTCAGATCACCTGCCTTTGGAAGGACAGGCTCGATTGGCCTATTGCTTAAAGTTTCGCCGCGTTGTATTGTAGATATAAATCATAGTGTACGATGCCTGCTACGATCCATGGAAGCTGTTTGGAAAGAAACAGCGCATCCGTTAAAGGAACAAATGGGTTATGGGACTAGCCTTGGTGGTGGACCGAGCCGGGCCAGACCGGGCCCAAGCATGCACAAAACAGGGCTGTCATTGCCGACGTACAGTGGACCCAACCACTGTGGGTCAAACGGTCAGCCGATTCCAACTACTTCCCTTCTCCTCCTCTCTTTTATTCCTTGGTTACACGGCCGCTTAGCTCAGTCTCAGCCGCCAAATTTTACTCTTTTCTTCCCTTGAATTAAGAAATCTTCTTTGTTCTTCGCCTTCTTCCTCCTCGAATCCGAGCGATCTCCTTCGTTTTCCTCCCAAATTTGGAAGGAAGGAAGGAAAGGAAAAGGGAAATGGAGGAACCGGAGTCTCCTTCCTCCTCTGCCTCTGGCACTCCGCGTAAGTCCCTCCTACGCTCCGCCACATGGAACGCCCGCTCCCAACCGCATCCTAGTCACAATCTGAATCCGAGCGTTAACCCTAATCGGCCCCCCAAACCCGGCCGCCTCGCCCTCCCTCCTCCCCCTCCCCTCACTGCCTGGCCCCGCCCCGCCTCCGACGACTGCGGCCACTGGCCCGCTACCCCCTCCGCCTCTTCCTCCTCCAACCCGGCTGCCGATGACGGCGACCCAGACATCTCCCGCGTCGACGACCACGTCTTCCTCGGGGGAGACGCGGCCGCACGCGATCGCGCGACCCTCCGCCGCCACGGCATCACTCACGTGCTCAACTGTGCCGGCGCCGCTTGCCCCGACCACTTCCGCGGAGAGCTCGAGTATAGCACTCTGTGGCTCCGCGACTCCCCCGCCGAGGATCTCGCCCCTGTGCTGTACGACGCGTTCGACTTCCTCGAGCGGGCGCGCGCTGCTCCCCGGGGCCGCGCGCTTGTCCACTGCCGCCGCGGAGCATCCAGATCTGCCGCCCTTGTCGTCGCGTACCTGATGTGGCGCCGCGCATTGACCTTCGACCGCGCGCTCCGCGCCGTTCGTGTAGCGCGTCCGTCCGCGGACCCAAACCTCGGCTTCGCAGCTCAGCTCCTCCACTGCCAACGCCGCGTCCTCGCCCTTTCGCCGACACCTGTCTCCTCTGCAATCCGTGCATACCGCATGGCTCCGCAATCCCCCTGCGACCCCCTCTATCTCGTCCCCAAATCGGTCGACCTCTCCGCTACCGTCGGTGCAAACATGCTTGATTCCCGAGGCGTATTCGTCATTCACACGCCTGCCGCCATCTACGTCTGGCTTGGTCAAGGTTGCGAACCCTCCATGACCGCCGCCGCGGCTACCTCTGCTCTCCAGCTCGTCCGCTATGAGCGTGCTGACGGTCCAATTATCACAGTGCACGAGGGTTCCGAACCTGCAGCCTTCTGGGCCTCCTTAAACAACGACCCCTCGCCTCCTAACACTGATGAATTCGTAGGGAAACGGAGAGTAGATCTCTATGATCTCGACTACGACATCTTCCGCAGGGCCACCCCTAGAGCTCGAGGGACACTGCCACTTCCGGCCAAGTCATCGGCGAAGGAGAGTGGTTGGACCCGTTTAAGACGCGAATTCGCAAGTAAGGGTTTGAAGGAACTAACGAAAGCTGTGTTGGAGCGCAGGGTTTTTGACGACGAGGGCCTGCGGGTAAGCGATACAGATCGATCTCCAGGATCTTTCTCTGTGGAGTCAAGCGCCACGCCATCGTCGACCACTGCCGACACTGCTTCAGTCCTCTCTACCTTCTCGCCAAATTCCTCCTCTTCTTCTGATTGGTACAATTTGTCGCCACCAAGCTCAGAAGTATATAGGACGCGCCAAACTGAACCGAACTCGGATTTGCAATCATCTGTTACTGGGAATGTAAAGTGGATGGGCTCAAGAACTTTAGTTGAACGTAGAGGAGATAATGCTCCTCTGGTTCTGTTACCATCATCTGCTGATGCCTCGGGGAGGCTTTCTTCAACAGAATTAGTAATGGATTGGTGCCCATCTCCTCCATTTATTTCAGAAGTGGAAGAAGACCAAGAAGCATTAGATATAGGACAACTCTCTTTGGATGCTTCGGACCAAGATGTCTTTGCAGAGGATGCACCTTCTGGTGCTGATGAGGATACTCAATTAATTCATCCAGTTCTTTTCAGGTGGCCTGATATGGATAAAGTGGAGGATGTGCATCATGGAGTTCTTAACTCTGACTCAGTGTTCTTATTGCTAGCATCAGAATCGAAAGCAGGTACTAGGAAGCCACTGGTAAAAATGTATGTTTGGCTAGGAAGAAATAGTAGGCATAACATTCTAGGAGAGAAGGAAGAAAAAGAGACTGCACACGTTGATAGAATTGGCACCAAGTTTATCGAGCTCATGGGTATTCCATTGGATACTACTATACAGGTATGTTATATTTTTCTTTTGCCATACTAAATTAGCTTCTTGGACCTATATGCTAAATCGGAATTGTATTCTTACCTGAAATCATTCTCAGTTCTCTATTTAGGAAATATATATCTTCAATGAATTTATAATGATCTTTTAAACTCTTGAGATGTATTTGACTGAAACAACATCTAATGCTTTAGCAGTGTTTAAACACCTTGTGTCCTTTTGTTTTTAATTAAGAAAGATCTCTGTTAGAAAATCTATTTCTAAGCATATACTATTTTTGTAATTCTATTTATAATCGACCAAGAGAAGACTTTTTTTAGCAAGACAATGATGTATGATTGAATAAAACTATAGTATTTCTTATCTCCTTTTAATAGTCAACGAAAAGTTTGTAATATGTCAAGATTTTTCTCAGTCTTGAGCTAGTTTTCTACATCTTAAAGTTTGTTCACACTTATCTGTAGACTGGGCACCATTTCTTAACTTAACTAGATGTAAACTGGCTAAGCTAAAATATCGAGGAACATTTTGCCATTTCCTCAAAGCACTACATATTTCATATCCAATCATCATTTAATCTTCGTTGTGAATTTTCTGTGTTTCATGTCCATCCTATTTCTGATTTGTGCTCAAATAATTTTTTTTTGGTCAGATTTGGGTTTGTAAAGGAGTAAAAAAATACTAATGTTGAATTATAGGATTATACATATCATGGAGTTTCATAAAAGTTTCTAGGCCACTTAGTTGTTTATCGTTGTCATTGTACACATTGTTGTCTTTTGCTGGCACTGATGCCCTATGAAAGCCCAGAGCCTTATCCAGTTTTATTATATAGTGAGTTCTTCATAGGGATCACTTAGACACATTAAAAGTTTATAATTTCTATTGTTTTCTGCTACCAATATTCGAAGTGTAAGGCTTTAGTAGGCACCTGATGGATACATCAATTCCTCCTCTATCATGTCTGACTTTGGATCAATCATCCTATTCCTCATTTGAGTATGGCTTGTTAAATAAGTAAGCGTGTCATGGTTACTTTGTGTAATCCATGGAAATTCTAATGAGGTGACTGCTAAACCTCACACCACTATATTTTTTTTATCATACTGTATTATTCTGTATATTTGGAAAGAGCCATTGCAATCAAAGGCTAAGGGAAAATGTCCTTCGACCACTTGAGAAGAATTCTATTGAGTTCCTTGTTCGAATATGTAATAGACAGTCAAGTTTTGTCCTTTAGATTACTTCGAGAGAAAGGATAAAGGAGGTGGAAAGGAGGGACGAGGGGAGAGGAAGAAGCCATGAGATTGATTACTTGGTGATGAAATGAAAAAGATACCCTGTTGTTGATCCATCACCTCGTCTTCCAAATTTGTCTCCTTTTGTCATTTCTTGGAAACCATTTGACCTCCTTACAACCTTTTGCAAGCCCAACATCCATATTATCACCAACATCCTCACCCCCACACCATCATTTATGGCCATGGAGTTCATTGTTACCCTGACTTCCTCAACTCTAAAAGGCCCATATCCTCAGTGATGAGCACCATATTGGGCCATGGTGGCAAAGGACTCTTTCGCCCTTTTGCCTATTAGGTGACTCTTTCTGCCATTTCGCTTATATTTGGGTGAAAGCCAAATTAGCCTAAATCCTTTATGTAAAATAATTTGTTAACTCCTTTCGATTCATAATATGTTAGTGTTTCTATAAAAAAAAAAAGAGACAATCAGAATACCAGTTACTCCTCTAAGATGTCATTTCCATATTACTTGATTGCATAGATAAGTCTTGGAAATATGCATGACTTTTTTCTATTTTAGAAAAAAAAACATCATTTATAGTCTCGATTGTGCTATGAGACTCAGTAGTAGGGACTCTTCAAGCAACTTCCTATGTGAACGAAGAAATTCTTTCTTTTACAACCAATCTCTAGTGAAATTTCTTACAAGAAATAAAGAGAGAGAAAGAGCAATAATGGAGTTAGTGGATCTAATTCTTATTCTCATTGCCAATTCACCATTACTCTTTATGATGGGTCTGAAAGAGTAAGTATGCTGAGACGGAGAGGGGCATCCATATTCTCCTTCATCTGGAATCAGAATTTATCCTCCTAAATAACCATATATTAGTCTACAGTTGGGGAAGTTAAAAAATTAGAGTTGAAGGAGTGAGGGATAAAAGGAGATAAAGTAAAATTCTATTTGATATAGTTACTAAATATAATTAAAAGGATTTAAATAACTTGGCCATTTACTAAGTGGATTAGGAGAATTTATTTAGACAAGCTTAAATAGGAACTTGGCTCCATGTAAGCGATGTATTTGTAGTTGTTGAAGATTTTACTATGTTTGTCATCATATTCTTTTATTAATGAAGTTAACATCACATAGTCTACTAGTATTAAAAGTGACGTATATATTTGTGGAAATAGTTTCAGTGACATGTTATGCATCACAAGCAAGAAGTCCATAAATCCAAGTGCCTCAGTTGGCAAATTTCATAGACATATATGCCTTAGTGTCTTGCAAGAAAAAATGATTGTAGAAATTCAAAATTTTAAGTTAAGAGGGGGGTGATAATCAATTTATAAAACAACACATCCAAAAATATATAATTTTTTTTTAAATTTTAAAGTGCCCAATTCTCTCTCACCAAGGAAAACTTGACTCTAGTCAACTTGTCAATATCTGAATTTGGACGTCCTTTCCAATAGCTAAGGAATAATAGTAATGCCGTTTGAGTCTTAATCTTCGAGGAATACAATTTTTGCAAAGTCTTTTCGGTGGTTATCCTTTCTAATCAGGAAGCAATGCAACTTATTAGGATGTAAAAATGCTCCATGTGGCTCTCTTGTAACAAAGTTAATGTGCAAGAACAGATGGTCAAACACCTCCAATTAGTATGACTTTTAATTACAGATTTGAACTAAGGATTAAAATAGTATGTAAGATAAATAAATATACATTAGAATATAGAACTATTTTTTCTCAAAATATGACTAAATAACTTAACAAGATGGTCCTTGGAGTAATTGTTACGAGATAATTCAACTTCATGAATATAAGAGAATATGCTATATCATCACTAAGTACAACGCTGAACTGGCCCACTATGAGCGCTTCCTTATTTACTTGGTGACCGATGGAAAACTTCTGTGGGTGGAATACCTGGTGCCAACTAAAAAATATAGAATCCTATTTTGTTTTGACTAGTTATAAATAAACAAGTTCAAAGTTTTGAAAAATTAAACATCCTGGTTCAAAAGTTTCAATCTCATTTTTATTTTACACATTATTATGCTCGCTTTTAGTTGTTCCTTTTGGCACTGTGTGAATACTTCCAAGTGTTTATGAATATGCAGCTATTATTGGCATCTAAGTAAATTTTCCAACTTCTAGAGAAATAAAAGGATAGATAATAATTGCTGAAGGTAACTGATGATTGTGGGGACATTTAAACAATCTAGCAGATTCAAGGTTTTCACAATCATATTTATTGGTTGCAAACTAGAATAGGACTGAATTGTGCCATTGCAGGTGCATAGTTTTCCAAATCATATAAATTGGTTCTAAAGCTAGAATGGAGCTCAAATGGTAGATCAGTAGTGCACTTTTATATATATGAGGGTTGTTACCCTACTTACCTTATGGTGAGCACCATGTGTAATTTTTTTTTAATTTCTTTAGCTTAAATACTATAACCTAATCCTAAATTCTAAACCCTAAGCTCTAAAAAATATAAGGGAAAATATATATATACATGGTTCACACAAGGTGAGCGCTTACGATAAGTAGGTTAACAAAATCCATATATATATATGGGTGAGTCCAAGTTTGGCATAGTAATTGTTTATTTAGACAATCTGAGTGTTTATCTTGATGCAAAATATTGTTGTTGGCTGAAACACAGGCAAAGACATCTTTGATTTACCCTTCATTTCTTTCTCAGGTTCCTTCAATTTATTGTCAGTTAGTTTTACCTTTCTTTCTCAGGTTTCTTTTTTCAGGTTCCTTGATTTATTGTGATGTTCCTTGGTCCTTCTTCACCTTCATGCCTTTGTAAATTTTTAACGTAATCGACTACAATTCTGACTCTTCAAACAATTTGCAGTTTCTATAACTAGATAGGCTCAATGGTGTTTCCAAAATTTGCCCTTGTTTTTTTGTTTATAGGGAATTTGGGTGACAAGATTTCCGTTATGGTTCCCAAGGTTAATCCATCTCTGAAAGAGTGAAGGTTTATGTTTTATTTATTGGCGAAGTCATCCTTCTGGAAAACTTGTGCCATAACATGCGTTAGAGCTCTTGACAAGTTATACAAAAGACTTTCCTTCTTTTCCATGTTAATTGTCGTTTGATTGAACCTTACACTGAATAATATCATTTAAACATCCTAATATATTCTCTCAAGTCTTATTGAACCCTATCCCCACGGGATGCCTAGTTGGCTAGAGAGTGGTAGGCTTGCTACAATGGGGCAAATGATCAATTCCCAAAACTCCTTCCACCTCCTAGCTAATTTGACGGCCAGCTATAAGTTGACCCCTTGATTTACCTCCCTTCACAGAACCTGGTGGATTGTGAGGGGCTCCTGGGTGACCGTTATCATCTATTACTACAATCAAATCTTATTGAACCCTTGTTTTTTAACTCTAGATATTCTTCTTGCTTTTATCATCAATTTATGGTTGATATATTAATCTGGCAGTGGATGGATCTCTTGTCCATATAATTAGTTACAAAGAAGGAATGCAAGAGTACTTTTTCTGAAAGGGATTTATTACAAGCTTACTTGCCTTTTACCCACCCAAGCTTTACCGTGATGATTTACAGATTTCTTACATGCTTACTTGCCTGTGACATGTCACATGTATAATCTGCTATAAGAAACAAAACTCTCGTGCAGTTTGTCAGAAGGATCATTATGGCTTGCCAATAACTTCCAAAATTTTGTTCTACAATAAGTACATTCTTCTCATTAGTTTACGTGTCTCCTAAAACTTGATAATAGTTGGTGTTGTCTTCACAGGTAATTAGAGAGGGCGAGGAGCCAGAACAGTTCTTAAATCACTTATTCTCTTTCCACCAAGCTAAAGCATTCATTGAAGACGCAGAGAATGTGTAGGTGAGATCTAACGTTCTTTGCAAGCATTAGCAATTCATAATTCCTGATGGAAGATGTGCATAATGTTTTTTTGCGATTTAATTCATTAGGAAAACTGTATAACATAGTAATTAGAACATCTAGTATCATCAGCCATCACCATGATGTGAATGGAGCTGGACGTTAGAAATTATGGGAAATAATTTTTAGGTGAAAATAGCCTCTCTGCTCTCTACGTGGCAAAAGAACTGCTCACCCCAAGCGCTACCTCTCTAGTTTCTCTAGTTTCTTAAAACAGTTGCCATTTTCAGGTTTATGTTGCATTTGACTAATTTGTCACTCCTGTATATACTTGCTTCATGAGAATGACAAGTACAAAAGGTTCAAATGGCCATTTTAAAGACAAAACTACTGTTCCAAGCTTGGATTGTACCCTACGCTTGGCCTATTCTAAGAACAGCTATGGGCAATAACCAATTTGGTTCGAGGCCATTTCCCATAGCGTTGGGCATGCCTAACATGATCCTATCAGAGCACAATTGCTCATTTTGAGCCGCATAACCTATTTGACATCTCTGATTGAATCATACCTGCATTAGTGTGTTTATTATAATAAAAGTTGGCAAGTTAGATATCTACTATACTATTGGTTTTATGTTCAAGAAATATATCATTGTTAATTATGTGTAATGTATGGTTGTTTAACCTTTAAAAAGATATCAGTGTTGGAATAAAAATCTGTAGAGGTCTCCAGAGAGAACCACATGGAGCCTTCATCATAACCACATCCATCCCTTCATGATGTTGATCTCATTCATACATACAATGTGACAGGTAGTAAAATATGGACATTTGAGTTGAGATATTAAGACGAAGGCTCCATGTGATTCTATTGCATATAGACTAGGGACATTATGAAGTCTGTTTCTATTGCAACTCTAAGCATATATTGTCTTGCCATGTCTGACCAATGACCTTAAATAAGGTCAATCTTGCATTGTCCATTTACCGGACCTGGAAAATAGAATCACAGTTATCTTGCCTAATGATGATTGGGCTGGTCACAATGTCGATGATGTTGCACAAGTGAAACATCGATCAGCTATGGCATGAGCTACACATCATTTAAAGATGCGAAATCTATCAAATGACCAAACATGCCTTTAACATTTAACTATTTAAGAACAAAGAATGAGTCTGTTTAAACATTGGTTTGAAGTATATTTAATCTTTTTTCCACTTAACTAAGATTTTTTTTTTCATGTATAGGCTTATTTGCATGTTTTGAACACTAAACACAAGCGGTGTTAAACTCCTCAGGGCTATGATATAGTGAAAGGATATTTAGGTATCTGCGATATATGTATTTACGGTTTGATTGTTAGCTACGACGTATTTGTAAGGATTTTTCCTCCAAATAAGATGCGTAAATAAGGGATGTTGGGCTTCTGGACTGTCCGTCGCAAGCGCTTTCCAATTTATCCTAATAGTTGGTGGAAAATTTTTGTAGGGTCGGATTAGCTCAGGTTCGACGTTACATGATCTGGTTAATTATTAACTTAATGACTAAACGGATCCGTAATCAGATAGAGATCATGCACGAGTTTATAAATCATTCAAAGGTTTAGCGGGTAATGAATGCAATTTCGTAATCAAGTTTCGTGAAGGGGCAATTCTATCATAAACGCTGGGCCTGTAGCATTTGCCAATTGCCAGCCCCTTCCACGAAAGAAGAAATTTAATGTGCTATGAAAAGTCTTGGCAAACTAAAATCTTCAGGGCTGCAGATGGCTCTGAATTCATTCAAAGCTGTCAGAATATCATCAAAACTGACATTTTGTAATTGTTTGACATTTTTTAATTGCACACATCATCAACGTTGACTTTGTAACGACTTTTGATAGGTGAACTGGTCAAATTTGATATTGATACTCCCTTCAAGAGCAAAAAGATATCAAAACTGAGTTCAGATATCCAATATTCCAAGCTTCCAAAGTTCTTATTTTATACGTTTGCAACCAGAAGTCAAGTCATGTGTTGTAAAGTAAACTCAAAGGCATCCCTTGCCGTTTAAGGTTTGAAGTGCCACCTTCGCCAGATGAGACAACTTCCACCGGGCAAAAAAACAGAGGACAGAAACCATGAGCATTTAATTAAGTGATCTGCAAAGGCTCATCTGTGGGCTTAGGTGTCTGGCCGATGTGACCTGGACCTAAATGAGAATTGGCTGCAGTGGTTGGACAACTCTCAGATGATCAAAGCCTCATCATCATTTTTATGGGATAAATTGCAGGATTAGCTGAAGGTTTTGAGGCCCAGACAGAGAACCAATGGTAGGGATGAGAGGGGGCAATGGCCGTTCCTTCGACTCCAGTGGAAGTGAGCGAGAAGTGAGATGAATTTGAGACTTAAGAGGGGAAGTGTGGTTGGTGGAGGAACAAACCACACCAGCTTGGACCAGTTGGCATCCAACCATCATCATGTGCCTGAGGCTTTCAGTTACAGTGAGGCATGGGCCTATCCTTCTTCCTTCTTGATTGGTTTGGGATGACAGTCACAGTTTCAAGGCTCATGCATCAAATTTGATACTTTTTTGATGCATCAATGCTCGACTAATGTCGGCATTTCTCGAAGCATACTATTTGATTCGGCATACACTTCGGGTACGTTTATTAGGGTGTAATCTAGCTGATTACTTTATTAGTATTAATATAATCGTATAATGTAATGTAATCTCGATTATAAAATAAAACTCATGTAATTCGGATTATATTATAATTCAAAAATTATTATATTAAAAATACCCTCTTATCTTAACAAACCACGTCTGAATAAATTTGTCAACATCACCTTCCTCCGCTGGCCACTGTCGCCGTCGGCCGATCGCCGCCGACTGCTCACCGTCGTCGACCGATTGCCGCCGGCCAACCAGCCGACTGTCGCCGGCCGACCGTCGGTCACGGTCGCCTGATGGCCACCGGTCGGTCGGCAGAGACGGTAAAGAATATTTTTATCATTTTATAATTATATGAATTACATTTCTTATAAAAATTAATTGATACTAAACAAAAGAATATAATCAATCTTGTAATCAAAGATTACATCCAACACATTTTCAAACGTAATAATGTAATATGAATTACATTTCTTATAAAAATTAATTGATACTAAACAAAAGAATGTAATCATCCTTGTAATCAAAGATTACATCTAACACATTTCCAAACGT
>JBAMIE010184689.1:0-12738 GCA_037177295.1 Kaempferia parviflora | reverse complement strand
TAATTTCATCGTAGACTTCACCAAATTAATTGAAAAGTAGTTAGTATTGAGGTCAGATTCTTAATAATATAGTAAGAATTGTAAGATAATTACATTTAAATATCTTATAAGTATTGACAAGGAAAATAATAACTATAAATTAATTATATTTAATTTTATTAATTATATAATAAAATTAAAAATAAAATCCTCTCCCACACCAAATATAGTGATGTGATGTTAGTTGCACTATTATCCACACCATATTTGGTGTATGGATTGGAACATTTTAGTGTTAATTTTACACCAAATTTGGGGTGTTATAACATGGTATTGGTGTTAAAACCAATACAAGTAAAAATTAATATTTACTTGTCATTAGTGTGTTTAACGAATTGAATGCATTCAACAATGATTCATTTTATATAGTTTTTTTTATCGTGCATGCACGTTGCACACAGATTCGGACCTATAGCGTAACAAGTGAAGCAAGTGCCTCAGACCTAAAAAATTTTGGGGCACCAATTTTTTTTTTTAATTATTAGTATGATATGTTCATGAGCTCATTTTTAAGAATTTCATAAGTAATAATTGATAACATAAATCATATCTTAATTTGTATCCAAAAAAAAAAAAAAACCCTATCTTAGTTTTAAACTTGATTATGCAGAAAAAAAAATCAACAGATTCAACAAAATGCTGAATAAAGGAGAAGAAATCAACAGATTCATCAAACTTTCACACGTTGAAGAGAGGGAGGACAAAGACATTCTAATACTTAGAGACGAGAGAAAACAGAGTAATCGAATTTGAGGTAAAAAAATATCTTCTCCTTCCTCCACTCAATTGTATTTGAATTTTATTTTTTCAATTTGTCAACATTTTAAAATCAGGTATTTCTTGTCTACTTTAAATGTTTCATTACTTGGAGAAGCACCACCTGCATAGATTTTATATATTAAAAAAAAAAAAACTCGTCTCTGCACAACAGAGGACGAGAACAAGGATGGACAACTACAAAGCAATATATACCGAAATAGTAATTTATTGACATGTACAGATGGTGTTTTAATTGTGTATATTTATTTAATATAAAATAAGAATAAAGATGAATGAATGGACAGTGAGGCCCATAAATAATGAGTGTTAATATTAAAATGAATGTGAAAAAAATGAATATATTAATATAATGTATATGTGACATGAGTGTTAATGTTAAAATAAATGTGTTAATATAATATGTATGCAATCTATACTTTTTTGATGAGATGATGATATTATAATATCCACCAAAATGGATGTCATAAGTTAGAGTAGAAATGTTATATTTATTTAGGTTTTGATTTAAAATTTTGTTGCATTTAAAAATAAATCTATGCATTTATTGCGAGTTAATTTCTAAGTGGACAAATGAAATATTCAGAAGAAACCAGATAAAAAAAATAGATATTCCATTGCCGGGATTTGAACCCGGGTCGCCTGGGTGAAAGCCAGGTATCCTAACCGGACTAGACGACAATGGATTGATATCCTTTCCCATTTAAAATTTTATTTTATAATGTTTACTTAACTCGAAATCGCTTCTAGAAGCTCTGCACCGACTGTTGCAATTAATGCATTTATTTATTTTTTTTTAAACCTTCCTTCCCCTTCGCGGACTTGTTTTTACTTATCGATCCTAACTTCCCCGGAAGCGGTAGCTGATCCAACTACTCCACCGCTGTAGCCGTCGGTCGTCTTTTCTAGAAGCCGCCCTTGTAATCGCTCTTCTATTTGCAATTCGAGATCTCTCAATATTCTTACTTCTCCCTCAAGCAATCTCCGATCTGTTCCCGTCGCCGTCGATAGATGGCGGAGATCGATGTGGTCGTCGACTCCAAATCCCAGCAGAACGGCCTCAACCCTAGCTCCAACCCTGGGCCCGGGGCTTCCATCTCCGAACTCGTCGTCGACGTCTGCTCCGCCTCCATCTACGGCGACCTCGAGAAACTCCGGGCCTTCGTGGAAAGTGACGGACAGTCCGTTTCCCTCCCCGATGGAAATGGTTTCTACGCCCTCCAGTGGGCCGCTCTGAACAACTTTCCTAACATAGCGTTGTATATAATCGAGGTAATTGTTTCCATGGCCAACCTCTGTTTGTTACCCTCGTTTCTGTTTGGACTGAGAAGTCCGGCTTGGTTTCTTTGATTTGAAGCATGGTGGAGACGTAAATGCCACTGACCTCAGGAAGCAGACTGCTTTGCATTGGGCCGCAGTACATGGGTCTATTCCAGTGGCAGATGTGCTGTTGCAGAATGGTGCTCGGGTTGAGGCTGCTGACATTAGCGGTTCCCGGGTAAGATCCTCTAGACACAGATGTCATATATTTTGTTCGTGTTCCTATTGCTAGGAAACAGAGATATTGGCGTGACTGTTACTCGCCAGTGAATAGCGAGTGCTATAACATGCAACAGATTATGGGTTTTTTTTTTTTGCGCGACCGAATAGTTTTGCATGACATGAGTTGATGTTTTGGGTCGTGATTCTTCTCTTCATTATCATGTTTTTTTTTACCTCATATGGTTAGTTATGTTTGTAAGTATTCCAGGGATAAGTCTTTCTCCCATGGCCCAGGGCACAGCTATAAGCATGCCATGCCCATGCTTGTAGTTATGATATATTTTAGAATCACGCAGCCATACTTGTTTGTGTTTCAGCTACTTTTTTTTTCTTTTCATTTTACATCTGTATCTCCTATTGTTATTGCAATAACTATAGTTCTTTTTCTGTCTTTTTGCAGCATTGTTTGGAACTGACTTTCTTTGAATTGAATTGGATTACTTGTTAAGTAACTGATATAATTAGCTGTTTGTTTTTGTTAAAATTAAGCCAAACTATATAACTAAACATTCACTTGTACTATGGCATTATTCTGATCACTGAAGTCTTTTGGTTATGTTTGCGATCAGGCAGTTCATGTTGCAGCACAGTATGGACAACCATCATTCTTAAACCACATTGTTGCCAAGTATGGTGCCGACCATGATCCCCCAGATAATGATGGGAGGAGTCCACTCCATTGGTTTGTGTTGATTTTGACATAGTTGTCTTATTGTTGTATTGTAAAATTGATTTTTGTTGAATTGGAAACAAAGTCTCTTATGTAGATCAGTATGCTATTGTTGTGAATTTAGGCTGGCTGGTTTGATTATGCTGCTTATACAAGTTTGCATTTATATGGTGCAATAAATCAGACTCATGCCTTGCTTTCATATTTTATCCAATCTGTCATATTGTTTATAACACACAACAAACTCAAATGTGAAATCCATCTTTAGTAGATCATTGTATATAGTTTAAGCTAATCCTATACCCTATCTGATTGTTATTTTTCTCTCATTACTGCTTTCTATATTCTTCTTTTCATTCTCTCTTCACTTTACTCTTTTAACATTGAACTTGTTATTGTCATTCATATGACAACTTTGATTTCTTTTGCATTTCTTCACATCTTGCCACCACTGGATACCTACTGCTCTTCCTCACTTTATCATTAGCTAATTGAAATATATGAGAATCAAGATTTCACTAGTTTCCTAATTTCCTGATATGTACTATTCATGATTGTGCTTCTTTCCCCTTCAGTTAGTAAATAACACGGCTATTCAACAGATATATATGTGGCTTATAATTCAATTACCTGTGTATCTGTTTGTATATTCGGTTATGCAAGGCTACTTGTATTATATGAATGAATTGTTAATGTGCTATTCCTATATGTAATCCTTGAAGAACTTGCCACCCTAGACAATAGTTGCATATTTATTCTAGCAAGGCCCCTATGTCACCACCAGAAATTCTAAATATAGCAAAAAAGCGATATGTGGAGGAAACAAAATAGCAAAGTTAGTGGCACATGGGATACACTTTTGTTAAAGCTACATTAACAAGGACCACAATTTGTTCGTGGACCGGGGCCACACAAGACTGGAGAAGTTGTTGAGTTTGTGTATTATCTTAATTTCATTGAAAGACTGTTAATTTGTAGCAAGCCTATATTGTGGCGTGATGGTTTCTTTTTACAAATGGAAGTTATTACACTTCTCAGGGCTTCTTATAAGGGATATACAGATGTTATCAGGCTACTTCTTTTCAGAGATGCATACCAAGGGAGGCAAGATGGAAATGGTACTTCTTAGGGCCTTTTAATTTAGTTCTCTTTGTAACATCTTTTCTTTTCTGTATTCAAATTCCTAGAGTAGAAGAAAAGCAATGGTTAATATTTGATGATCCTTCTTCCTGTATATATACAACTAAGTAATATGACAGGATACTCACATGCCATCATTTTCCTTTTTCTAAAAACAAATATACTAGTAAAGTAATGTAATGTTTGCAAAATGCTCACTTGCAGGATAAGATTCATATAGCTAATAGAATGTATACACGTTGATGGATTTTTTATATAAAAAATCCAAAGTTTTTTATTTTTTGAGTTTAAACCAAATAAAATAGATAGGTTTAGTTTGGTTTGGAGGCTTATTGATTTCAGTCTCAATTTTGTTCAGTTTGAAAATTCTATCTATTTCATTTTGATTGTACTTTAAATGGTTATAGTAAATCTTAATTTTTTATAGTAATCCGATAAATTGAATTATGCTGATTTCTGGATGTACATAATTTACTTCAATCGTAAAATGGTTCATTCAGCATGTAGCAGATCCTTGGTTGCTATGGAACTTGAAATTGGGCTAGGGTATCTTACACAGGTATGGAACCAAATGTCTAATACATCAGGTTCTAATCCATGGTTAATGGATCTATCAAATTCTAGCTTGAAATGTCAAATTGGTATCAAACAGTTGCCTGGTGTGGTACCTCAGATTGTTCCAAAGGTTCCAATACATGGCCAATGGAGGCTTCAATGTCTAGCTTGGAATGTGGTTGTTGGTTATAAGGTGGGATATAGAGGGTTGATGAAGAGTTTGAGCACTAGAGTTTGGCTGTGAAAGGGGAAGTGTCAATGCCCGAATTGAGAACAGCCCAACTAGTGGCATTGTTGCCAGCCAGAGAACAACATTATAATTTTCCTATACTGCAATATCCATTATAATTTTTGTAATTGTTATATTAGTATAGAAACTTGAATAGTAAATGCCATTTTATTTCTGTTTGTATTATTTACATTATTTTTTATTTTAATATAAAATTTTAGCATACTTCCTTTAGTTTATTGTAAAATATTTTAAATAATTTTTCATGTTATTATTCATATTAGAAAATGTAGTCACTACTATTGCTTATGATATTTATGATGTCACATTATGTCTTCTTGATTGCATCTGCCACAAGACAAGGTGGTCTTTCCAATAGAGGGAGACAGAAATTCTAGAGTGTGTAATTAAAGATGTTCTAAGATGGAGTGATATTTAGTGGTCCTATCTTAAGATATATTTTATTTTACTTTAGATATATCAGGAGGCTAAATTCCTAGGAATTGATGTCTGAAAGTGCCATGATCTCTTTATGCTGCAACAAGGTTTTAATTGTTTTTACTGTCCCGTTGACTTGTATTTTTTGTATAAAGAAAGATGTCATTCCTTCTTCCATTCTTTTCTTGACTAACAACAGTGATGAAGTTTGTAGCAAAAGGCTGTGAACAAACTGTCTGTTTATTTTTCCTACAGCAACTTTCTAGGTTCCTTGTTCACTTGTCTGCCAGAGAAGTAAAGCCTCCTAATATTTTGGTATGTAAACTTTGAATGCCTCAGTTGCAACCCGGGATTGAAATGTCGTTCCGTGTCCGGCGGCACGGACGGTTTTTACCATTCCGTAGGGGAAATGAAACCGGCACGTCACGCGTGGGCGTCTCGAGCAGCAGGGCGTCGTCACTCGTCGGCCGCCTGAAGCTTTGCGGGTGCCAGAGCGGTCGGGTGCACGGTGCTAAATTAATATTCCAAATTAAATAATTCAAATAATTCCCACCTACGTGTGATATTTTAAAGAGACTTTTATAAATCCTAATTAAATTGTCCTAATAAAATATAAAAATTATATTTAATTTTTAAAAAAATTAATAAATTTAAATAAATAATATTCTGAAATTATTTTTAACTATTTAAAAATTCTATGTTTTTTATGAAAATTCTAATAAATAAAATTTATATTATGATATATTTTTAAAATTATTTTGTATTTTTTTTACTGGTTTAATGTTTAATTGATATTCTAATATTTTTTACTATTTTAAATATATATTATTTAAATTAATAATTAAATAAATAAATAGTTAATTTATATAATTATTATATATAAAATAGCATCTTTCTATTAATTTATATAATTATGATTATTTAATCTGGGCATTGGAGAACTATAAAGGTTATCTAAGCAAAATGTTACCAGAACCAATGCTTCCATCTGATTCACGCCACTCCTTTTAGTGTTAGTAAGGTAAAATATTATGATGTATCAATTTTAATTCGAGTTATTGATAGATCAATTTTCTTAATAATTGAAAATTTATATAAAATCAACATACAACTTATTTTTAAATCATACACAATAAATATATTTATCTAATAATTACTATATATAAAAATAAATAAAAAATACCAAAACCATATCGGCACAGCACGATACGATACCGAAACCGTATCATTCCGGTCTAGGACAGAAACCTTGCCACGTGTCGAAATTTTAAACCTTGTTTTCATGATTTTAATGTGTTAATTGCTTGTTGATGCCATTCTTTGTTGTCTTCTTGGACTTCTAGTTTCTCTAATGAATTCTTTGGCTTCATGATGTAATTCTTCATTTGGGCTTCAAAATTAGATTGAAATATTGGTATATCTTGGTTGTTATACTTTAGTGTTTATTGGTTTATCATTCTTGATTTGTAAATCTCTAGTTCATCTATCTGGAATTAAAATTTCATCTAACTTTGTAATTAAACTGACCACATATGATTGCTACTGCAGGTTGCACACCTTTGCATTGGGCTGCATTGGGCGGCAATCTGGAGGCATGTACTGTGCTTGTGCATACAGGCAATAAGAGAGAACTAGTTATCAAGGACAAAAATGGCTTTACTCCTGCCAACCTTGCCACCAACAGAGATCATCAGCATGTTGCATACATTCTTGTATGTAGTTTCCAGAGGTTAATGTTTTATTTATTTACTTTTTTTTCAATCAAAAGATAAATTTATTAGGAGCCAACACTTTATTCGGAGTTGATTTATGAAGAGTCTTAAGATGGCTCAGACTTTGTTGCTGGCATACATCATATGTCCATTTGTACAATAAATCTTCTGATGGTCATAGATGGCATTTACATTCACACCTTGGTTGAAATTAGATTTATTGAATTACTTAACAATTCAAAAAGTTCTCCAAAGTTCAAAGTATTTTTGTTTTATTTCAGAATATTGAGTTAGCTTTGATTCGATAACTGGGATTGATTTGAATTTAAATGAGAAATAAAGTAAATTTAAGGGTAAATGAGACTGTTCTTTATCCTGTATGAACTTTTTAAAACTATAGTATTTGTTTTGATTCCACATTACTTTATGCATAATTCACTTAGTTGTATATACTAAAATTTGGAAGAGATATGTTGATGTTGAGTTCCAATATTACAACCAACATAAGTAACATGTGGATGAGCATAGATAACGATAAGTTAGATATAACATGGCATTTAAAAATATTTCATATGAGAGAGATTTATATTTTCCTGAAGTATTTATCCTTATTTGCCATCGTGTTTTTTTGTATAATGCCCTTTTTCTGTTCCTTATACATTTTAATTTTGTGGATATTTTTAATGTCACTTATGCACAGTGCTCTGTTTTTATAGAATAATGCAGGAAAAACTAGAGGCAAGATGTGTAAAGGCAGGATGTATGCTGGAACAACTGGATATGCTCCTATCCTTCTGTTTGTGATAATCATTTTATTCGTTCTCTTTATAAACTCCATTATGTTAGGTTGGTATGATTTTTGCCTAGAGCTAATGATTGACAGTCAGTTGACTCATTTTTTGCAAATCAAAATTTCCAATTGGATTTCTTTGTTTCTAGGATCCAATTTTCCAAAGGCCACTACAATTGTTTGGTTTTGGGGATGGATTGGTGTATCTTTGGTGGTTAGTTCTCTGATAATGTTCTATAGATGTAGCAGGTGATTTTTTATTTTATTTTATTTTATTTTGAGAAAAGTGTTTCTCTTCTATTCAATATCTGTTCAAATTTGAATGCTTTTATTCTAGAACTAATATGAATTTTCAGCAATATATTACATGAATGCCAAAAACAGAAAAGTATCCCTTCCTAACTAACTTGAAACTAAAGGTAAGAAATAAACAACAGCAACTAGCTTTATCCCACTAGATGGGATCGACTATATGGATCCTTTTACATCATTGGGCTCTATCCCTACTATATCATCATCTATACTTAATAAATTTTATTTTGTTTTATTGTTGCTAATCAACTCTTTTTTGCTCAACCTCTTTCTAGTTTGATGTGCGTGTTTGTTATAGTTTCACATCACCTAACTGATGCATTTATTGGTACATGCTCATGCCATCTTAAATGTGTCTCTCAGAGTTTTCCTCAATAGATACAACTCCAACTTTCTCTCTAATACTCTTATTTCTTATTCTGTGTATCCTCATATGTCCATACATCCACCTTAATATCCTCATTTCTGTAATTCTCATCTTCTGCTCATTGCTCGACTCAATATTCAGCTTCATGTAACATAGCAAGTCTAAAAAATATAACATCATTCTATCAATTAAAAAGAGAAATTAAACATATTCCAACACTTCCCCAAGCTAGTGAATACATGTTTTTTTCTCTCTGGATTGAATGTATGATATGCTTAAATTCAGTTGCTAATTCATTTTGTTTTCATGTGGTACCACATGGATAATATATGGATTCCAGTTTTTAACAACATTGTAAATTAGGTGTTGAAGAAATTGGAGATCATCTTTTACATGATTGATTATATAGTTGTTCTCACAAACAGAAAGCAGAAAAAAACTTCAGATTAATTGACATAAGTAATGTAATATCCAAGCATATAGGAAAGACAATTCTTCTGATTATTCACGTGTCTAAATACAATGTCCTACAGCTATCACATCTGGCTCAGTGACTAGTTGGTTACTTTGTCGGTGTTGGTTGACATTACCTTCCCTTCCAGCAATGTCATTCTGAAAACATATTGTTTGCCCCATATTATAGTGCAAATACACCTTGTTTATTTACTTTCCATATAAAATGGTCATGAAATGATGCAATACTTTATTGTCTTACCTTACTCTCATCTTCAAATTGTATTGATTTAGTTAATTTCATGCAGCAAGGATCCAGGTTATATCAAATGTAATTCAAGAAAATCTGAAGCTCTTGAAAATGTAAGCGGCAATATACCATACTTTGATACAAATTCAATGCCAGTTGTTTTTTTTTTTTTTTTTTTTGAAATACTTCTAAAGGTTCTGGAGCAAAAAATCAGTTAATAAAAGAATAATTAAAGACGGTGAGAAATGTATCTCTCTGTTTGTTTTTGTTAATTTTAAATCTGAAAAAAAAGTGGAATAAATGCATAAGCAAAAATATTGCAAGGATGATGGTTAACATTTAAGGGTGCAAGAAGTATTGGCTACCAAAGTTAACTGGCTTTCTTATGGGTAGTTACTGTATTGACTTTACTCTTCTTTTTTGTTTTTTCAAGTAGCCAATACTTCTGGTTGTTTTATTGATTCCTTTGCCATAAGTTCACAATGAAAAGAATACAGCTTTTTACCAAACCACGTAGGTAAATTTCTGAAATTACCAAATCGCATAGGGTAGTTTCAAAATTACCAAATCACGTACACATTTCCTGTTTTATCATATCAGTTGATTGATTTTTTTATCAGTTGAATTGATTTCGCTCCGTGACGAAATGTCAAAAGTTTGAGCAAATCAGTCCACTGATTTACTTATTTTTTAAAATTTTTTTATCAAAATTGATTTTAGGTAAAATCGATTGATGGACAAAACGACCTCGGATTGACATGAAACTAGTTTCTATGTGTTCGGCTAGTTCTCCTGATTATATTCATTCCCTCAAACATCAATTTAGCCCAATATATTAAGAGTAACGATTTTATAAACACGAATGTATTTCAAAAAATTTAATTTGTGTTAAAAAAACACCGCTCTCAATTTATTAGAACAAATTGACGTTTGATGGCATGGATATAATCAGGAGAAGTAAAAGAACACATAGGAACTAGTTTCATATCAATCCGCGGATGTTTGGTCCATTAGTCGGTTTTGCTCAAAATTGGCTAATGGACCAAATGGCCTCGGATTGACATGAAACTAGCTCCTATGTATTCGTCTTCTTATTATATCTATGCCTTCAATTATCAATTTGACTCAATATATGGAGAGCAGTGATTTTTTAAACACGAATTAAATTTTTTTAATACATTCGTGTTCAAAAAATCATTGATCTCCAAATTGACGTTTGAGGGTATAAATATAATCAGAAGAACTACTCTTGGCCGAACACATAGCAACTAGTTTCATGTCAATTCGAGGTCGTTTGGTCCATCAACCGATTTTGCCTAAAATTGATTTTGATAAAGAAAAATAATAAAAAAAGAGTAAATCAATCGACTGATTTGCTCAACATATCGACGTTTCGTCATAGAGCGAAATTGATTCGACTGATAAAAATCAGTCGACTAATAAGGGTAAAACGGAAAATGGGTACGTGATTTGGTAATTTCGGAAACTTACCTACGTGGTTCGGTAAAAACCTGAAAAGAATAGCAATGTCATGTTAAATGCACATGAATTGTTAGTATTAGTACTTCAGTAGATGATGATGATGATGATGATGATGTTTTGTAATTTTTTTTTTTCTTGTTACTGAATTCATATTTAAAAACTATGTTTTTGAGCTATTGAGTTCATTCATTATAGCTTTAGTTTCACAATTGAATAATCTGATAGGATCATCTGTTGGATATTGACCTCAACAATTCTACTTGGACGGGAAGTTGGTCTCAACTCTGTCCTACATGTAAGGTACTAACTGTGTGCAACTTATACTCCAAATTCACAAGCAGTGCATATTAGGTGTTTTCATGGCTATTCATTCCTTTGATGGATATGTCTTTTGACTTTAAGAGACCCATCTTTGACATGTAACAGAGCTCTCTCTCATCTTTTATCAGATAATCCGACCTGTTCGGTCAAAGCACTGTCCTCAATGTAACCACTGCGTGGAGCAATTCGACCATCACTGTCCTTGGATATCCAATTGTGTTGGTAAGGTTAGTAGTAAGATAGACAAAAATGTACACAAGAATTAACTGAGATTTTGCCAAAGTTCTTAAACTATGGCTTCTATAATTTGAGCTTCAAGACCTTTTTTGCTGGCTTCATTACTGCTGTCCTTTTTCAGAATAACAGATGGGACTTCTTTATTTTTGTCTGTATGGGAGCATTTACATTGTCCATTGGTGCTGTCATTGCCGTTCACAGTAAGTGTTTTATAAACATCTATAGCTCTTAACCCGGCATGACTAAACAAAGCTTTAACTTAATGTATTATAGGGTTGTGGACATGGTCACCGATTCTCTCATCTGAGACATGGACGCATCTTGTAATGTTGGAACATCCTGGTGCCGTTCTGTTCGTGGTGATGGATCTTATTATACTTGCAGGAACTCTGACCTTGGCAGTGACACAGGCATCTCAGGTGACAATTATTTGCATTTGTTTCTTGTATAAATTGTATCCATGTTTGACAGTGTGCATAACCATGGGTGAGGGAGTGGAGGGATTGGATGTTTATTCTTAAATGTGCCTAATTTTCTCATAAAAAATATTAAGTATAAAACTTACATTTATAAATCAAGGAACCAAATTTAAAATATCAAAGTATAATATGAAACACTTGAATATTTCATGGAAAGTAGTTACTGGGGATATTAATCTGAAATGTAGGGGCTAAAAACTGAATGCTTTTCCTTTCGTTGCTATGTTTATTATATAAAAGCAGTTGGTGACTGCAAAGTGTCTCTATAACTGTCGACCTTCATCTTAACGGGACATGAATAAAATAAATCATGAAAACTGGTTGTACTTTCGTTCTACTTGTTGAGGGTTTCACCTCAGGTTGTTCTGACTACTGTGTCTCTGTGCAGATAGCTCAGAATATCACAACCAATGAGTTAGCAAATGCTACTCGTTATCCCTATCTTCAAGGAGTGGATGGGCGTTTCCGCAACCCCTATAATCACGGATGCCATAAGAATTGCTCAGATTTCCTTATTCGTGGGTACATTGATGATGAAATAGCTTGGCCGTCCCTTCAACAAGATGTACCGCATAAGAATGCAAAACTATGACATCAAACTATCACGGCACAGCTTCTTTCCACTCAATTCCTTTCGTACATGATTAAGCGTCATCAATAATCTTCTAACAATAATATTTGAATGATTAGGCTGAGTATATGTTTCAGAGGTCACTCCCGCATCAGGTTCCCCGATAAGGGACAGCCATGAATTCTGGAGCAGCTCCAGTATTTATAGCCAACTTGTATTTTTATGATGTAATAGTTGAGCATTAGCTGGAAATCATGAAAATATAAGATTGTAGCAGGTCATGTTAGCTCTTTTTTATAATTTACAGAAAAATTCCATGTAGCAAAAGTGATCTGGCTTCTGGCTGCTACTCATCAGCCAGAAGGCAGCGTCTA
>JBAMIE010184652.1:0-12742 GCA_037177295.1 Kaempferia parviflora | reverse complement strand
CGCCCGGGCTTCCTTTTTGGTAGCAGCATTGGCCTCGGTCAGCAATTGATCTAGCCCTCTGATGGTAGTGTCTGCAGCCGATCGAGCGCGACACTCGAGCGCGACGCTCCTCTGTCAGCTGATTTTCAGTAATTTCTAGGCTGGCAGCCGTGGTCTGTTGCAGCTCTGTCCCCTTCTTCAGCTGCGCCTCTAGCTCAGCAATCCGGAGGAGCTGCTGCTGATTTTTGGTTTTCAATTCTTGGGAGCGGGCTTCTTCGACGTGTGTCCGGCCATCAGCTACCTGGCGCTTCAGCTTTTGAGTCTCTAATTGAGACCTTGTCGTGGAAAGGGCCTTTGTCAATTTTCCCTTCTCCAGTTGATGGACGACCGAGTCCGACACAGTCCCAGGCTCGGTCGCCTTGACAAATTGCTGCAACCCACGATAGTCGTCATATAGATCCCCGACCTCGTCCAGGAAACGCCCCATTGCTGAAAAAAACAAATTATTCAGTCACAAGTTATTACAATAGCAAGTCATAACGGACGTACCACATTAACAGCCTAGCCATCCGGGCGATAGTGAGCGGCATGTCCATTTTGCCCATAGCCTCTCGGGCATTCTAAACAGTTAGGGCGAGGGGGCCCTGCATCTTCGTACGCTCAGCCTTGGCCAAGGGCGTAATGTTAGTGGCAGCGGCCAGGATGGAACTCGAAGCCGGCGGACGGATGAATATCTCAAGTACGGGCTCGTCCACCGGGGCTTTTCTTTTGCCCTTTATTGTGGCCTCAGCTGAGGTTTTTTCCTTATCCTCGGCCGGACGAGGGAAGGCGTCGGCTGTGTTGCTGGCGTGGTCTTGGCCAGCTTAATCTTCATAGGGGGAAGGCGACCGGGTTGATCTTCTTTGCGCAATTCCTTCCCCTTCCCGACTGGGCGCGCAGGGTCATGGTGCGCCGAGTGGGTGCGCTCTGAGGAGGCAGTATCTTTACTGCCGGACGGGGAGCGACCTCGTTTCCTGGACCGAAGAAGAGGCTGGTCTTCGGTGTCCGATAACACTTTAGTAAATGCTAGCAGTTTTTGAGCAGTTGCCAGATCTGCTGCCCGATCAACCTCATCACCCGTCTCGTCAGGACCCAATGTTTCGCCAATAACGTCAGATAGGCTAGCCGGTCAAAGTCGTCAAGATCTAAAACGCCGCCATACTGGCCCAGGTTCATGGACCAGTTCACCTGCAACAGTCAGAACAACTCATTTAGTGAATCGAAGCGAAATCAACTTAGAGTACTTACTAAATTTGCCGGGTAGCCGGGCTCGGACGGGGCTTAAGCCAAAAATAAACAGGATTCCCTCTTGCAGCAATGACGTTATCTTCAGCCTTAGGCCGGTCAGATGCGCACAGGCTTGCTGTTACGTACTCTCAGATTGATAATTTTTCAGGACAGGTTGGACGGGCTGGTTTGTAAACCAGGTCGAGTTCCAATCCAGAGGTGCGGATGGACGAACGAAGAAAAATCTGCTCTTCCAACCTTTGTTGGATGTGGGCATCTGCGCTAGGTACATCAGATCGACTCGGGCCTGAAAAAGGTAAGCCCCGGGTTCAGACTGTTTGGGATAGAAGAAATAATGGAATATTCGGGGTTCTAAGGGTATGCAGTACAGTCGGATGATTATGACTGTACCAGCCAAAAGGCGAATGGAGTTGGACACTAATTGGTTTACCGGGATGCCAAAATATTTACAGGCTGTATGAAGAACGGATGAATGGGAAAGCGAAGACCGGCTACGAACTGGTCCTTAAAAAAGGTTACCGACCGGGAGGGCGGAGTATGTGCACGACCGGCTGGCGACGACACTATATACTCATGACAGGATGGAAAGTCAAAAGATATTTTGAGAGCGCCTAGGTCCGCACCGGTTACGGAAGATTGGGTGAACGTAAACCACCCACGGGAACTACCGGATGCAGAAGTTGATGTCATGCTACTAGTAAAGACAACCGGACGGACGAAGAACACTTACACGAACGACCAACAACAGGACGGAGGAACGTAGGGGCTCAAACACGGAACTTAAACTCAAACAGTGAAATGCAGAAGTTAGGTGTGCGTAGTAAATGGCGAAGCCAGAGGAGCTCTTATATAGATCACCAGACTCTATCATCGACCGTTAGATCAAAATCGACGGAAATTCTAAATCAAATCTCCACCGTCCGTGTACTGCCGGAACAGTGGCACACGTCTCTTCGTTACCGCCAACTGTGTCACATCAACCCGCTCAGCCAATCAAGCAATGACACATGGCAAAGGTCATTAAATGAGAAGGTGTGGTGTATTAATGAGCGGCATGGTAGAATCTTGTAAGAAGATATGGCATTAATGACAGCATGACGGATCATCTTGCCGTTGCATTCGAGGCAGTTGGGCATTCGTCCGGTCAGATCAAGCAGATACTAATGCAGGAATCAAAGTGTGTGCTTTGTCTAACAATTATAGTTGTAATTGTCTTCTTGTTTCAGAGTTGCAATTTTGTCCCTTTAATTTGTTACTTCATTATCAAAGTGTGTGCTTTGTCTAACAATTATAGTAAATAAAATTCTATTTAATGCAGAAATCAGCGTCGCCGGTGAGCTTCCAATCTCTCATGGTATTCATTCTCCACGCCACGGCATCAGCCAATCACGATCCCAAGCCCTGTATACATTACATATACCTCTTCCAATTCGACCACAGCAACAAACACTCCATTAATCCCTATGGCAACACACCTCTTCTTCCTCTGCTTCTTTGTCTTCTTCCCATCCTTCTCGAGGTCCTTCCTCTCCTCCTTCGGCAAAGGCCAGACACCCATTCTCAACCTTGCCGGCCACTGCGACCCATCCTCTGAGGGATGCACCAGTCTCAGCGCCGACATTTTCAAGTGCCAGAGCCTCGGCCTCAAGGTGCTGCTCTCCATCAGCAGCGGTCCGGGAAGCTATGGCCTTTCCTCAGCCAAAGATGCCAGGGAAGTCGCCTCATTGGACGGCATCACTTCGAGGGCGGGAGCAGCCAGTACTGGGATCTCCTCGCCAGGTATCAAATCAAATCTCTCATAAAAATTTGATTTTTTTTTCTTTGTCAATGTTTATAATCTTTTATTTTATCATAGAAAATCGATCTTTGTGTCTTTCCGATCCAAATGTAGATATCTCAGGAACTATAGCAAGCATGGGAAGCGAGTCTACCTTAGCGCTGCCCCTCAATGTCCCTTCCCCGACTCATGGCTTAGTGGCGTCCTCAAAATCGGTCTCTTCAATTTCGTTTGGGTTCAATTCTATAACAATCCGCCGTGCCAATACCCTGAGGCCGCCGGAAGTGGGTTCATTCCGGCCAGCAATCTGACATCGCAGGTGTTGCCAAAGATTAAGGGTTCCAAGAAGTATGGAGGAATTATGCTATGGTCCAAGTACTACGATCTCACTGGCTACAGTTCATCTGTTAAGACCCATGTTTAGGTTCGTGAGTCTTGGGAGTTGTCCATTCCACTTTTCATTTAACTTGCTCGTGTATGAACACCTCCATTTTAGTTGTTTCTGAGCTGCTTCTTGCTTGTGTTAATGGCGTGCTTTGTGTGTTGTATGTTGTTATTATATGTCGATCATATATTCTCACTGTGATAAACTATAATTTAGGATAATTTACTGTATGATTTATTTATTTATTTTTCCGAATGAGTTCACTCAAGTTTTGCTAAAATTTCTCCTTATCATTTGTTGAATTAGTTCAATGTGAAAATTAGACACCATCCTAAAATTTTAACGCACGCACGAGGGCAACAAATCCGGGTTCGGTCTCAATCGGGATCCGATTAGAACCCTGGCACAGTAGTAAGTCTTCAACGACGAAGGGCATTTCAGTCACAATAATCCGCTTAGAGAAGCCGCTTACTCTTACATCCGGATTAAATTTAGATATTTCTGTTCAAATTCGATTCATCTTCCTAAACACGGAATAATTAAGAAGCAAGAGTTTATAGAAAATGCACAAGGCGAGAATATCAACCAAACAAGAGATTGGGTCGTGAAGGACAATAGAATAACAGAATAAGTAGTGTTGAATCAAACGTGGCCAATGTAATCTCATTATACAAAATGCAGGCTAAGTTCATCACTAACCAACTCTTCTGTTGAATTGGCTCAACCATTAAGCCAAGCATTATAAAGGCTTGATATGCACTTGACCTACATTAACTTGGTATTCTGTTCAATCTGATGCTTTGATGGTTTTTGCGGGGAGGCATTTCTAAAGGAGCAATTGTCTGCGGCATTGTCATACCACCGGAAACAATAATCTCTACACAATCCAAAAACACACCATATAACTTACGCTAGATGAGTTAATCAATATTATCTTGGGCTTAAGTGGTTGATCTAATAATCGAACGTGTTAGTTATCTCATCTATGATCGCGTGTCAACATTTCTAAAAGAATGAAGAAACCGAAAGATGTAAACTGGTTTTAGAGACTGACCTATGCCTTCTCGGACAGAGAGGTTGGGTCTAATGATCTCTTCTGAGTTGACCAAGAATATATCTCCAATATATAAATGGTTGGTAGGCACATAAACACTGCACAACTCTTCATCACCTTTGTCATTCTGCAACGTCAATCAATCATCAAACTACAATATCGAGCTAACCAATTTACTGCCAAAGTAGGCAATAGTACAAATGAGATTCATACCTGAAGAACTACGGATGATGTGATAAAACCAAAAGCATACTCCCCAACACGAGGATGGCGAATAATTGCAACCTCTTTAAAAGCAGTGGTGTTTTGATCTGCATAAAAGTCATGCCATCTCCCTCACCGTCCTTTCTTATTCATCCATCCAAATATAGCCGTGTGGAAACTGAAAAAAAATAGACTTTTATGTTCAAACAAATTCAATACCTGGAGAAATTGCAGTGCTAATTTGCTTTGATGCTGAGTAAATGTGCCGTACAAAGGGCATTCTTTTGATAAACCACTCTCCCAACCAGACAACAGTTGCTCCCAGCCATGATGAGGCAAAAATTCCAATCGAGAATATGAATAGCAAAGATGTCAAGAATCCAAGGCCTGCAGTTTCGAGTAGGAAGCAAACTTATGCTACAAATAAACCAAACTCCCTTTTCTTTTGCCAAAAAAGAATTTAAAGTATAGCAAACAAATTTAATGGATTAAGGATACTGAAGAAACCATCAAAGTTAATCTCATTAAAGCACCTATTGAAAGAGATCACCAGTTGAATTATTCTAGGAAAACAGTCAAATCTATTGTGACTGTTGGAGAATGCAGTCAAACTCAACAAAGAAATAAATCCATTTCCTACCGAAATAAAGGGGAAATGGAGCACAATCAAAAAAAGGAAAGCAAGAAATAACTCACCAAAGATGTCTACTCCAAGCTTATCATACAGTGGACTGAAGAAACCATCAAAGAACTGAATAAACCACCATGTAATGTAAAAGGTGATTGCAACAGGAAAGAGAACTACACTAGAAGAAATTAGAAAAAACAAAGGGTTAGAATAAAAAATCAATAACATCAAAGCGTAGGAAAAAATATGAGGAGATGTACCATCCAGTCACGAACTTTTTTGACACCCAACTCTGGAGAACGGCAAAACAAGCCTGTGAAGGGTGGCAAAGGAATCAAACTGAATGTTATGGAGGAAATCACATTCTCTCAACAGAAATGAGAGTGTGCAAAATATAATTTTGAAAAATATTCATGTGCTAACCAATTGCAAACTGAAATGCAAAAAATCCACAGGTAATATTGAAGACAAGTAAGAATAAGAGATACAGAAGAAAAATATTCCTAATCGTTTAGGACTATTGATTATTAGCAAGTGTTTGTATAAGACCGAGAAATAAGAATGGACTTATAATACAAGTTATAAGAGAGAATAAAAAGTTTCTGGACATCATCTAGCACATTCTATTGTTCATATGATTCGAAGATTCATATTCTTTGTAGAATGCACAACACAACTTGATACAAGCTCCGTTTTTTTAGTAAAACAAGAAAAAAATAGCCAGTATAAATCTAGAAATTGTTGTTCTTTTGGAGTTTCCTTGAATTGTGGAGTAAATGGGTGTGATTCCCTTGCTGAAGTAATTAGAATATCTATTATAAAACATACTGGTTCAAAAATCACCATCATTTTATAGCAAATTTCTGTATGAAAAAATGAGAGTCCGTTTACTGGTAGGGAGGGAGGTTTGTACAATTCTCCTACAGAATTGAATGCCACTTTTAGATGGGAACAGCAAGGTAAATTGTGAGGTTCATATTATCCTGGAGAACACAAATTGAATCCACCCAAGACTTTGTTTTTTCTATCCTGAGACAGCATCATAGTCATAAATTGCCTGTCTATGCGGCTGCCTACCCCAACCAGTCAGTAATTTATTGATTTCTATAACCAGTAAATTAAAGTACTGACATCTGCATCAACATGGTATGCATGACTTCCATAGATTATCACCATTGCCATACGTTCTCTATCTTCCTGATTTCATGTTTGGTTTCCATACTAAAAATTCGGTGAATCACTTTTCATGCTAGTGTCCCTTACCAAGAAGTCACAGCATCACTATGATACGAATACATTTCACCAAACTCGATCAATCTTATCCAACCAAGCACCCTCCCGATCTGAACTTGGTCCACATTTCTTATAAATCTAGAACCCTAATCCACCGTTTCAAAGTTGAAGAAAGCTAACCGAAAAAGGAAAAAAGCCAAATTTCCGGTATAGGGACTCCAAAACGCAGTCCCACTGATAAGCATACAAGGCAAACACGATAATTATCCGAAACGGACGCACCTTCCGAGTGGAGGAACTCGGAGTAGCTGGGGGCGCTTTGGCGGGGTTTTCAGGATCCACCGCCTGGCTTAGCGGAATCGACGTGGACTCCTTCTTCTCCGCCATCTCCCTCTCCTCGCCTCTCATCTCCTCTTCCCTGCTCCCTCCTTCCTCGCCCGATATCGTCGGCAACGCGGGACAGCGACGCTTGACCTAACGCCCTCAGTCTCCAATGAGGAGCGCAGGTGATGTGTCGCCGTCTCGGTGGTGGCTATTTTATATCGCGGCAGTCTGAAAAGGGTCAAAAGGACGAAAATGACCTTGGCGGTCCGTACCATTCTTCCATGCGGAGTCGGCGAAGCAACCCATTATTTATTTTCCATTAATAAATTTGCGATAAAACCGAGGCTTTTGTCTATTTTATAAAATTTTCAAATACCTCCAACATTTATTAGCTATTTAATATTTTGACTAATATTAGCCTGTTCGAGGAAACAATTTAAAAGTAAAATCAAATATATTTTTAAAAATTGATCTATTAGCATTCATACTTGCCAACAAATAATTGTGAATGATAACGTAAAACAATATTTTATTTAATTGCTGACCAGATTGTTCTCTGAGATTGTGAAATAGCAATCATTCCATAGCAAAGACAGAGGGTAATTGCAGCTGCAAACTCATTCTCGCAAATACACAGCCATACAACGCTGCTTTCATTTTCAATCAGGAGATAGCTAACTGAAGGCCGAAGGAGCTTCACCATGCAGTTAGAAATATACGAGTTTAGCTCCCACAGGCCATGCACTCTTCCCGATTCTCCAAGGAACAAGCAACTTGTGCCATTTTGGCTTCACCATCACCATCCTCCTCCAGCTTAGTTTTCTGCGTTCAGCAAACAGAAATCAAAACACAAAACATAAAAACAGTAATTTCAAGAATTGGAATTAACCTTCAGTGAGGAGGTGTCTACAGTGAACTTGATTGCATCAGCTGCAGCACGAGTTCGCAGGTAATACATTCCAGTTTTCAGGCCCTACGTTGGAAAGGATTAAGATCATGATGTTAGTGTCACTTGAGAGAGAAGGTAGGAGCATGGTTTCTAATAACCAATTGAAGATTACAAGCTGCTGCCACACCTTAGACCAAGCATAGAAGTGTAACGATGTCAGCTTTCCGAAACTTGGCTGGTCTATATGGATGTTAAGGCTCTGGCTCTGATCAATGTAGCACCCACGATCGATAGCCATGTCAACTAGAGTCCTTTGCTTGATCTCCCAAACGGTTCTAGCATCATAAATGTCTCATTAATAACATTTAGGAAAAAAGAGTAAAACATTTGATTGAGTGATCTCACTTGTAAATTGCTCTCAAATTATTTGGAATTTCAGGGATCTTAGCAACAGAACCATTCTCGTGAATGATCTTGTTCTTGAGTGCAGATGACCACAAACCCATCTCGGTTAGGTCGTGCAGGAGATGTTTGTTCACCACCACAAATTCCCCACTGGAATATATGTAAGTTGGTTATGTAAGGTTGAATAATGCTTATAGAAGAACATAATTAAAAGGCATACCTTAGGACTCTTCGATGATAGATGTTGGATGTATATGGCTCGAAACACTCATTGTTTCCAAGAATCTGGCTAGTTGATGCAGTAGGCATAGGAGCGACAAGGAGTGAGTTCCTAACTCCATTCTTAGATATCATCTCCCTTAGTTCAGACCAATCCCATCGGTTAGAAGGTGTAACATTCCACATATCAGGTTGGATAATTCCCTGAGAAAAAAAGGAGCATTGATATTGTGATCACTTGAGAAAAATGTGGGGTAGTGCTGACTGCCATGGGACTATACATTCTTGAAACAAAGCTAATACAAAAACAAATGGGAAAATAAGAATATTACAACCTTGCTAATTGGACTTCCTTGGTATGTTTCATAAGGACCATCAGTAATAGCAGCCTCAGAAGAAGCTTTCAGTGCGTGATAGTATATGGTTTCAAATATGTCTTTGTTAAGCTGTTGTGCCTGTGGACAATGTGGATTATTAACACAAAGGTTTACTATAACAGTAAAGATAATAGTAGAAATGTTTCCATTTCAGCAGCTACCTCAGGAGAATCAAAAGGCATGCCAAGTAAGATGAAAGTGTCTGCCAACCCCTGAACACCAATTCCTATTGGTCTATGTCGGAAGTTTGATCTCCTTGCAGTTTCAACTGGATAGTAGTTTATATCAATTATTTTGTTGAGATTTGCTGTTATTATAGCTGTAACCTATTAAAATCAAACAAAAATTTGTTGGCAAATATCTTAAGTTGATCTAATGCATCTTCATGAATTATGCCAATCAATTATTACCTCACCAAGCTTCTCAAAATCAAAGTATCTGTTTGAGGAGCCATTGCTGCCTACCAATCTGATTGGATGTGAATCTAAAGGGACACCCTGAATGGAAATAAAGAAAAAGAGAGCACCAAAACTCAGTAGCATTGTCTTTATTGCTTTACTTTTTCAAAAACAACTCAGTAGCATAATCAGAACGCTAACTCGGTAGATATTCACACAAAATATAAACAAAGATCCATGAGGACACACCTTCTCCCAGACAAACCGTGGTAAAGCAATAGATGCCAAATTGCACACAGCTGTTTCAGTAGGACTAGTGAACTCAATAATCTCAGTACATAGATTTGAAGACTTGATGGTACCCAGATTTTGCTGATTACTTTTTCTATTGCAAGAATCCTATACGACAAAGATAATATGAGTTAGAAGTTCCTCTCGAAAGAGTGATAAATTGACAATTTTTGTCAGTACCTTGAAAAGCATATAAGGTGTTCCAGTTTCAATCTGAGATTTAAGGACCTCAAACCAAAGACTCTGTGCTGCAACAACCTTCTTGGCCTTCGCCTAAACTCACAGATTTATATATATATATATTAGAGGTAATAATTCAAATGTGGGAGAACTTGAAATTCCCTAGACAAGTTTACCTCACTCTCATACTTTAGGTAGAGTTTCTCAAATTCTGCACCCCAGCAATCCGCAAGTCCAGGAGCTTCATTTGGGCAAAACAAAGACCATTTACCGTTATTCTGAACTCTTTCCATGAAGAGATCGGGAATCCACAAGGCATAAAACAGATCCCTAGCCCTTTGCTCTTCCTGCAGAATTAAGTACTTTATTAACCATTTGTAACACAAGAGTCATTTGTGTCTGTTACAGCATGAACAAGATTTGTCACTATAAATGATAAAACTATAGCTTACAGCTTAACAATTTATAATAATTCATAGATTTAAACTCTGATTGCAGTTGCATAACATGCATTAAATCATTCGATGGCCAATCATATTTTCTCAGGCTCACCATAAATAACATAAAAATGCAGCAACTATACAAAGTAAATTCATTAAAGAAAATAATAATAATTTGATAGGAAACATGAAATAAGTCTATAGAAGGATATTGACTAGGCTAAAAGTAATCCATCAAAGACATGTTCCCCACATTTATGACAGAAAATTTTCACAACATGAGTTCGTAATATTAAATCAAGATGCAATCAAAGAGAAAATTTTGAGGCATTTTCATTGTTAGACATGTGAGATTACTTGTCCCATTTTGCTAATTGGTCTCACAGATGACAACCAGAACAAACAGTATCTATTTTATGAATAGAAAGCATACCTTCCCATGGTTCTTTTTGAGCTCAAGGAACTCGTATATATCTGCATGCCAAGGTTCCAAATATATAGCAAATGCACCTAATACATTTGAAATCAAGAAAACGAACTTAGATTTGAATTTAGTTGTCTAGATATCACAGTTAGTAAATTATAACCAAATTACCCCTTCTCTTGCCTCCTCCCTGATCAACATAACGAGCAGTATTGTTGAACACCCTCAGCATCGGAACAATACCGTTGGATGTTCCGTTTGTTCCACGGATATAACTACTTGTTGCACGTATGTTGTGAACAGAAACACCAATTCCCCCAGCTGATTTACTTATTATTGCACACTCTTTGAGAGTATCATAAATGCCTTCAATGCTATCGTCCTTCATGCATATCAGAAAGCAGCTACTTAACTGGAAAAAAACAGACTAATTGAATAAGTATATTAAAAACAAGCATAGGTAGTTCAGACAAGAATTAGCAAATCCAGAACTGTACCTGAGGCCTAGGTGTGCCTGCATTAAACAAAGTGGGAGTAGCATGAGTGAACCACCGCTGAGACATCAAATGGTATGTCTTGATGGCAGACTCAATGTCATCTTTGTGGATTCCAACAGCGACTCTCATAAGCATGTGCTGTGGTCTCTCTACTACCTTTCCAGAGACTTTCAAAAGATATGACCTCTCAAGAGTTTTGAAGCCAAAGTAATCATACTCAAAGTCTCGATCATATATTATCTCACTGTCCAGACGAGCAGCATTCTGAAATTTTCAACCAGAAGAATTAAACAACCAAACACCTTCATAGAACATTTCTCTTCGCACACAAAGGGATCTAATTCAAACAACTGGAATCAAATTCACACAAGAGTCAAAGAAAAACCAAAAAGTAATAATGAACGGAATAGAACAGACAAAAAGGAGATATGAACCAGTAAATCAACGGTTAGCACAAAGCTCACCTTCATGATTATCTCATATACATCATCAGCAATCAAGGGGGCAATCTGACCAGCTCTCTCGTTGAAATGCTGATGCATCAGCTTGACCCTAAATCCATAACCATCAACGACCCAGAAAATCATAACAGGAATGACTTCTTTGTGTTCTCGACGAATCAAAGAAATCACGATACATTTCTTATCTTTCCGATAATCAAAAAGGATGGGAAAGTAAAAGCACTTACGTTTCGGAGAATGACTTCTTTGTGTTCTTGTGCAAATTGGAAACCGCGATCCTCGCGGCAAGCTACAAGATAGAGCAGAGGAAAAAATTGGCATCTTGTAACAACGACGAACATAACAAATGCCAAATAACAGGGATCCGAAGGAGTACCGAGGCGTAGTCGGGATGATTGGTGGTCAAAGCTGCGGCAGTCTCAGCGGCGAGCTCGTCGAGCTGGCTGGTGGTGACGCCCTTGTATACACCGGCGCAGACCTTCTGGGCGACCAGAACGGGGTCGCAGTGCTCCTGGCTGAGCCCGTAGCTGAGTTTCTTCAGCCGTGCCGTGACTTTGTCAAAGTGGACGGCCTCGTGTCGCCCATCCCGCTTCACCACGTACATCCTCGAATCCCTTCTGCGTGGAGTTCCGTCGGACGACGGAAGACGCGCCGATAAGAGGCTGGATTTCACTGCAACCTCTGTGACGAGTCGGTCGCTCAATTGCACGTATAAATAAATTGGAATTAGGGTTCTTGTGGAGTTGAGGGAAATTTAATTTTGGCGCGTTGGTCAGTGCCATCCGAGCAGCGAAACTTTGGGCTGGTGAATAAAAGTAAAGGCAAGAATGACGCAGTTCAAATCCTTGTCGTTTAGACGAACCAAATCATATTAAGGATGTCATACACATCACAAAGATATTATACACATCTTGAGAATGTCATATTTGTCTCCGATCGATAATTAAACACGAGGACATAGATATTCTGGAAAAGATGAATTAATTTGAAAATATGAAAGAGCTCAAATTTAGATCAAATTTTATATTTTATTTATTTATAATCTATGTTTATTTTTATTCTCATCCTGGGTTTTAATTTTTATCATCGTGATACGAAATACGATCACAATCTATATCCATCTCTATACTCATTTATGCCCTTGGGATTATGATACAATAGTAAAAATATTTAATTATCTCTTAGGTATCCACGATTTGATTTCCAACTACGACGCATTTATAGATATTTTTTCTCCAAATGGGACTCACAACGATACTAGACTTTTGGACTGTCCACCATAAGTGCTTC
>JBAMIE010184643.1:0-12744 GCA_037177295.1 Kaempferia parviflora | reverse complement strand
TATAAGTCTTAAGGTAATAATAAAATTATTATTGTGTGACCTAGGCGGGAGCTTCATGAACTAAATTATCTTTTTTTTTTAAATTTTAACTTTGATAAATTATCAATAAAATTTATTTAGTAAAAAAATTGATGACAAATTATTAAAAAAAAAGTGTGCAGTGATTCGTGGAGGAGAAGGACACAATAATAAGGATATAAAAATGATAATAAAGGAGAAGAAAGAAAAAAAAAGATAAATAATAGTATAATATTAAATATGCTTTTTAATTTTCAATTGTATTTTTATAAAAAAATATTATTTACTAATAAGTATTTTTAATTAATTATTAACCAAACTTAATTTTGGTTAGTAAATTAAATTTATATTAATAAAAAATAAAAAATTACGAATCAAATTTTAATAAAAAATTAAAAATTACCAACAAAATATAACATTAAAAATTATCAATTAAATATAACTTTGACGAATAATAAATAAAACAATCAAATTTAACTTTAATTTATAAAAAATTAAAAGTTATTGACCCAATTAAAAAATTAAAAATTATTCATCAAATTTAATTGGTTAGTAAAAAATTAAAATTATAACAAAATTAAATTTGGGTACTAAAACTTATTTTAAGCATAATTTTAAATATTTAATATCTAAACTCATATATTTCTTAACTAATATTTATATTTGATTATATATATATATATACACACAGAAATGCTACCCTGCCCGATGCTTTTTGAGCGACGATGCATGATAACTATTGTAGCGGTGCTGCGTCATCATATTATATGATATAAGCGAGGTTTGACTTCTTCTTTAATCTCTCTCCCCGTCCAAATTGAAAAATCCAAATTGCCCTCTCTCTCTCTCGCTCTCTCTCTCCCTCTGGCTCTCACTCCTTCGCCGTTGTCTTCCGTCCCACTCGTTTCTTCCTTCGCCGACATCTTTTGTCGCACTCGCTCATTTCTTTGCCGTCGTCTTCTGCCACAACAGAGCACACGTGCCTGCTTACTCTGCATAGTACATGTCGAAGTTTTCCCTCCTTCATATCATACGCCGCTACATCTTTCGTTCCTTCTCTCGTATGGGAATCAGCAGCTTCCGTGCTCTCCCCATCTACGATCGTAAGCCTTTCCACTCCGCTGTTCAATGTTTGTCCACTCCCATGTAACCTTGCAAAATTTCGAGAAAACTTGGCCATGGAGGCTGCACAGGCGAAGAGGTCAAGGCTGCCCTTACTACGCGTTTAGCTACAACTTGCACTAGCTTGCTGCTTCCTACTAGGGTGTAGAAGCTACCACACTGCAGCTTCTACGACATCTAGTTGCCACACAATTGTGGTAGCTACCTGTCTTAGTAGCTGTCCCAACGGTGTGGTAGCTACCTCCACAACTAGAGCTGCCCTAACGACATCGCAGCTAGCTTTCTACAGCTTGATGCCACAATGTTGTCGCAGTTAGATATCCAATTAGTTGCCACAACGTTATCGTAGCTAGCTTTTCACAGCTTACTGCTACAACGTTGTCACAGCTACTTCTACTTTTAGCTACCACAATGTTGTGCCAGTTATTTCAACACTTACCTGCCACAACGTTGTCGCAGTAACTTTGACTCTAAGCTGCCACAATGTTGTCCGAGCTACTTCGACACTTCGCTGCCACACAGTTGTCGCAGCTAGCTTTCCATAGCTTGCTGCCACAATGTTGTCGCAGCTAGTTGTCCAAGAAGCTGTCACACCATTGTCGTAGTTAGCTTTCCACAGGTTGCTGCCACAACATTGTCGTAACTACTTCAGCTAGCTGCCAAAGTAACTGCCACAACGTTATAGCAACTAGTCGATCAAGTAGCTACCACAACATTGTTGCAGTTACTCGGACACTTAGCTACCATAACGTTGTTGCAGCTAGTTGGATAGCTAACTGCCACAAAGTTATGACATTTAGTTGTCCAAGGTGATAATCCGGCGTCCACTGCTACAGCTTACTCCGCACAGGGTGTGATTTGATAACCATTTATGTGTGTCAGCCTGCCATATTATGATTCGACTAGTCAACTTTTACTGTTATCAACAGGGGATGATACGTCGTCTCCTTGATGTGATTGGTCATAAATAAAGAACAATTACTTTCCTTTTAAAAGGATGCATTCTCTACCCACTTATTCCAAGCCTTTTGTAACGCACTGATTGTTCTACCTTGTCTTCATCTCTCTATGCACATTATTATACTGGGCTGTCCCTAAATTACCGAGGCCCTCGTTGGGAGGTGTCAAAGTTCCTATGTCCTCATATGAGTCTGCTATGGATACCAACGATGCTTTAGTCTCTCCCTTGGAATCTGACAACTTGGAGGATTATTCTGCTTCATGGTGCCATTATTACTCATTTTCAATGTTCTTTATATACCTTTTCTAATTTATATGTTCCTTTAAACCCTTTACTCGGATTAGCAGTGCTATATGGAATGGGAAGCTCTGTAAGAATTTTGAACTAGAGGTGGAATCTCCCAATATGGGGTTCCTAAATCAACAAAGAGATTAAACGCCGAGCAAATTAAACGTTGCTCTCTACAGAGAGATAGTCCTTAACAGCTAGGTTGCCTTCGTACTTGCAACAAGTATGCAAGGTCAGAATGACGGTTGAAGATGCTATAAGCCATAGGATCACTCAAAGCCATCAATAGAAAAATAATATAAGAGTAACTTATAATGGTGCTACATATCCCCTTGTGTTCGAGACTTTGGTTCTATGAAGTGTAAGAGTTTGCCTCTCTGAAATGTAAGACTTTACTTCTCTGAAATGTAAGACTTTGCCTCTCTGAAGTGTAATGTGTGAAAAAAATGGATTCTCTGAATTGAAATCCATAGCTACCCGTAACAACGTTGTGGCAGCTGGCTGTCGAAGTAGTTGGCACACCATTATGGTAGCTAGCTATGGAGGTAGCTGCCACACCATTGGGATAGATACTTGGACAGCTAGCTGCTACAATGGTGTTACAACTACTTAGATATTTAGCTACAACAACGTGTGGTAGTTACTTGGACAGCTAGCTGCTACAATATTATCGCAGCTAGCTGTAGCCGTGACAACGTTGAAGCTAGCTTTCCAAGTAGCTGAAACAAGCGTGGCAGCTACGTGGACAACTAGCTGCCACAACGTTGTCACACTGGCTACCTGTGATATAAACTACCACACCGTTGTGGCAACTACCTTTCAATGTAGCTACCACACCGTTGTCGCAGCTAGGTGTCCAAAGTGAAATTACAATTCAATCTGGGAATATGTATCACGATTCACGAGTTGGATTATGTAGATGGCTTGAAACTGGTTATTAAAAACCTAGTGAGATTTCTTGTTAGTTCCTTTAATGGCATCTAGAAAAGGATTATCTGGTCCTATCAACAACGAGAGATCTGTGACATCGAAAAAGGCCTGACGGTTGTTTACCCAACCTCGGCGAAGATCTATGCGGCTTCAAATAAAGCACAGTAGTGCTTCTTTACCTTCTCCTTACTCTCCTATTCAACTATCTAAAGATGCCTCTGATGAATTAGATGAGGGATATGATAGAACATCTGTCTCCCCCTCATCGGTGGACTTTATTCCTATGGTGAGTGAATCTAGGTGGGATATTTTGTATCTTAAAGGCTAATATTTATTTTCTGTATATGTTAATTTTTGGTGATACAGAAAACTACTAGATCTTCTCCATGTGCAACAATACTTGCTGGTCCCTCGAGTCCCTCCACTTCAACAATCAAAAATGTCGATCATGAAACTCAGCTCGCTTTGGTGACTGCCCAGGCGCAAGCCCTAGCAAAGTTGCGATTTATGGATGATGTGGCCCTAGAGGAAGCACTTCTAAGGGAGAGAAAGGTGCTTGCCAAAGTGGAGCGGCTTCATGAGTTCATAAGAGCAAACTTAAGAGAAAAGTAGATTTTTGGTGTATACAAAGTGCTTTGTGTTATTTTTTTGGGATGTAGTTTGGTCTGTTTTTTCTTGTTTAAGACAATAAATTGATCTGAAACTGTTCAGTTATCTCTATAATTTACTTATGGTAATCCTTATCTTTACTCTTTGTCATATTATTTCAGAGGTTTTGACTAGTCATTTTAGTATTACATTGATCCTAGCAATTATTTCTCCGGACTAGCTACTGCAATGTGTTGCAACTAATTCACAGTAGCTCCTACACAATAATGTACACATGATAAATCTGCTACACATTGTGTATCACCTACTCATGAGAAGCTGTTACGCGTTGTAGCAGCTACTACCTACTAGCTACTACAACGAGCGACAATACCTGCTACATGTTAAATATTTTAACTAATATAAAAAAAATTAAAATTTAGTAAGTTGGTTAAAATGTAATAATTTTGTTACACCTGTAGTAGCAATACCTGCTTATCGTTTAGGAGGCACAAAAAGATTATATAAGCAAAATAAAAGTAAAATCTATCACAAATTGTTATGTTCATTAAATCAATGATGAAAACATTGTTTGCTCTATAATTTTCATTAGGGGTTATGCTAACACAACGCATGGTTGAACCACGGTGAGACATTATCATATTTTAGACTATACTGTGGAAATGCAAGTGACTTTTCATTTCCTTTTAATCTCTCACCCCGTCAAATTTAAAAATTCTAAATTTCCCTCTCTTTGTCGCTCACGCACCTACCCCCGGCGCAGTCTTCCGTTGCACTAGGTCTTTCCTCCGGCGCCGTCTGCCGACACACAGTAGGTGTCAAAGATTTTGCTTCTTCTGCCACCGCTCTCCAACTTTTGTTCCTTCTCTCGCCAATTAGTAGATTCCGTCGCTCTCCCCATTCTGATCGTAAGCCTTTCCACTCCACTCCGATGTCAAGTTTTCTACTCCATCCAATATTTCGTCAAATGTTACCTTTCACCAGGGAAATGTTACCTTGCAAAAGTTAGGGTCTTAGTTCATGGCGGACCGAGGGGGAAGATATCGGAGCTTCTATGACAGCTAGCTGTCACGATATTGTGGTAGTTAGCTGATGCGCGTAGATTATGTATGTTTCTATGCATGTTTTGACGCACATTTACTTCTTATTCATGAGTATAGTCTGTGTTTATTGCATCCTATTTCATTATTATGATATACTTTCATATATTTCATGCAGAGATCTACTCTATGCTTGGTTTTCATGTCGACACATTCTGGAGCAGAAATGGAGCAAAAGGGGTCGATTTCCAGCATTCTGGGCTATGCACAGGGCATGTACGGGCATACATGGGGGTTGTATAGCCGTGTGATACTAGTCACGACTATGCACTTGAGTTGCCGTAGGGAGCCCTATATGGTCGTGCATAATTGCACGACCATGCCATTTTTTCCCATGGCAAACCCTTCCCGGCTGTGCGTTTATGCACGACCGTGTGCCTGGCCATGCACACTTTACCGCAGGGAACCCTACACAGCCGTGCACCTTTGTATGAACTTGCAGCTCTTTGACCGTGGCTACCCCACACGGCCGTGCAGATCTACACGGTCATGTGGCTTCCCGTGCGCTCTGCTTTGCCCTACCATGTGATGAAGAACGTGAGAGGCATGCTCAAATCTGTCCAGCCTGCAGATCGAAACTAAAACGAGCATAACTTCTTGTTCGGTTGGAGTTTTTAGGTCTATGACCACTCAAATGAAGATAACTTCAAGACCTACACATTAGTGCAGGTTTGATAGCATTTCTAAAACCAAACCCTGAGGGGTCGTGCATAACCGTTCATTTTACAGGATCGAATAATAGCGATAGAGGGGGGTGAATATAGCTACAAAAATCTTTAGATTTAAAAATGGTTTTGAGTACGCAGTGAAGAGTAAGTAAAAAAAAAAGACAACAGAAGAGTAGAATACATAGTTATTTTTACTTGCTTCGGAGTCTTGTAACGGCTCCTACTGCAAGGCCCACGATCTTTGATCGTTTACTTTGGGCAATTCACTAATAGTTAGAGAGATTACAAGTTGAATACAAATAAATTTAGAAATCAAGTGCAAAAGACAAACTTATAAATTATACTGACGATTTCAGAATAGTAGAATCTTACGTTTGGTCATCAGAGCAGCTTCGCAGAGTTTTCGAGTTGGCGTACAAGCAGCGCATAACAGAAGAGTTGTATTAAATTGTTATATATAAAGGAACAACTGAAGGCTGCTTTTATACTGCGCTGAAGGCGCCTTCCTAGCCTTGGAAGGCGCCTACAGGTGGATTTGGATCAGCGCCAATGAAGTCTACATTTATCCGCCTAAGGGCGCCTTCAAGCCTCTGAAAGCACCTTCAGTGCCTCCACGTGGCATCCTGCGGTGAAACTCTTATCTGTCGATGTTATCTGCATAAAGGCGCCTTCCAGTGCTCTGAGGCGTCGTCCCGCCTACGCCAAAGGCTCCGTCCTGCCTGTGCCGAAGGCGCCTTTACCCTCCGAAGGCATGCTCGCCCTCCTGAGGCGCCTCACGCCTTGCTGCGCGTGGCCAGCTGAAGACACCTGGAGTTTTTTAAATTTCTTTTTTCCCTGCAAAATATGTTAGTCCTAAAAATAAGTATTCCTGAAAAAATTAATTTAGGACACATAATATGCAAAAAAAAATAAAATAATATGAACAACAGTGCTGTCTTGGTCCTGACTTTTATGTTTCACCAGAAATCGTAGGTCAGACCGACGCCTACTGTTCCCTCTCCTGGGAATATGTCCTCACCTACTCTACTAAGGAGAAGTTACCTTTTGCCAACTGCACCTCCGATTGGACTTTTTCTCGGCCTCTGAAGACCCGGAACTTGACAACGTCTTATCCTTGACCCGTCTTGACTCTTGCCCGTTATCCTCACTTGGCAAAGTCTTCTGCTCGGTCCCCCTGACCAAATCTTCGTACTCGGCTTCACTCGCCAAGACTTCATTTTCGGCTTCACTCGCCAAGACTTCGTTGCCCGATCCTCGACCAGGACTTCGTGCTCAACACTGTAGGTCAAGACTTTGTGCCTAGATTACTTAGGACTTTTCTGCACACTTAGCAAACCACATCTGTTCACAAAACAAGTTTAACTTTGAACCCTTTGCCATTATCAAAACAAAGGTTCGATCTTGGTGCTTCCGGCATTAACAATCTCCCCCTTTTTGATTTATGGCAACCCTAGTTTAAAGTTAAGTAAAAAAAATCAATTATTTTAAAAAAGAAATAGGGAAAAAATGATGGATACTTTAAAGTCTCCCCCTTAACCACTTATTGTTTATACTTTAAGGAAAGAGATGAATTTTTTTTTTCAAAAATAAACTTAGTAAATTTAAAATTGAAGTCAACTTTTTAGACTAAAAAATTGAGTTAACTTCAAAGTCAAGTTAACTTTAAAGTTTAAATAGTTTTGAAGTCCAAGTTATCTTGAAAAATAAAAAATAGCTAAGATAAAAACCCAAGTATAGTAGATCAATTTTAAAACAAATTTAAGTATTAAGTTAATTTCAAGCAGAATTTTAACTTTGAAACCTTTAAAAAATTTGAAAATTTTCAATCAAACTTCTAACTTTAAAACCTTTTAAAAAATTTTGAAAAAAAAATAAATTTTAACTTTGAAATCTCTCTCCCCCTTTGCCATATATCAAAAATATCTAGTATGAGGGATATAAAGAGTAAAGGTATAAGAGCAATTAAGTAGAGTCTAAGTGAATAATCTAAGTTAAATCTAAGCAACCATTTTTAGAGTCCAAGCATGAGCTTAAGTAAATTCTTTAAGTCGCAGAGAAGAAAGCAAAGAAGAAAAGTCAAGTTCTACAACTGCTAGGAGGAAGGGCATATCAAAGACGGTTGTCTTAAATGCAAGAAAAGTAAGGACAAAGGAAAAAGACCCATCATAACACAACATAAGAACTTGAAGGGGACTAGGATGAATCCATCTCTGAATCAGAAATCGAAGCCCACGTAGACTTGCACTAATGGTAAGTCACCAAGAATAATTGGAGATGAGCATTAACTCAGGGGGAGAATCTTCCGGAGAGAGCATTGACGAAGGGGGAGCATCCTCATCAGAAGAGAGCTATAGTGGAGGGAGAGTATTAGCATGACAGGTAAGTCAGTTACGTGCTCTAACTACTGAACAATTTTTTAGTTTTATTAAGATGTTAACAAAAGACATGACTAAGCTAGAAAAATAAAATAAAAAAATAAAAATTATCCTTGCTAAATCATGCCTGCTAGATGACTTTGACAAATTGAAATTTGAAAATGAAAATCTAAAAAAAAAAAGTTAAGGAATTAGAAAATTCGAAAGACCAAATGTATGTACATATAGAAATTTAAATTGATATTTTGGATATCATAAAGGACAAATTAGGAGAATTTTACAAAAATATGTTCGCAGGAAGTTTTTAGTTAACCCTATAGATAGGAATCAATTTTGGGTTCCCAAATCTATTTTAGCTTAAAGTTATTCAATTTTTATTGGCCTTTATTGCAAAATTATTTTCAAAATTAAATTCGTGGATATTCAGTTATCATTTTTCTTAAATTTATTTTTTCTATGAAAAATAAAAATATCATTTGTCAATAAAAAAATTTTCATAATTTTCTGATGATTTTTTTTATTTTTTTTAATTTCTTAATCAAAATAATACTTTTAATCTTAAAAAATTCCTTGAATTTTATTTTTGAAAACTTTTAATTTTTCTATATATCCAGTAGTTATGTTACTTATCTTGAAAAATTATAAATATCTTTTGTAACTCATAATATATTTTTTTTTTCAAAAATTTTGTTTAAAAATGTCAATCTTTAACTCAAAATTATTTTTTGTTAACTTTCTGATCGATTTTTAATCCAAATTTTTTCTATGAGGATGAAAATAACATCATGCAACCTCAGAAAAAGTTTTAGAATTTTCTAACAAACAATTAATTTTTGTGATTTTTTTTAAAATATCACTTTTATTGTTAAAAATAGTTAGAAATTGAATTTTTGACAAATTAAATTTTACGTTCTTCGAATAATCTTTTCCAAGACTTACAAATTTTTCTTATAGTTTTTTGATAAAAAAAATATTTTTATCATATTATTTAAGCTGAGACAAATTTTTCTTTCAAAATTTATTATTTTTTAAGTTTCTTTTTAACTCAGAATTTTAAATTGTTAATTGTACTCCTAATTTTTTATGAGTCTAGGGGTTGGTTAAAATTTTTATTTTTTTTTTTCATGTTTTTCCCTTAACAGTAATTTAATTGTTTAAATCTATGTTTTAGTTTACCCTAACTTAACTAGGGTTGCTAACATCAAAAAGGGGAAGATTATTGGTCTCCAGGTTAATTTTGATATGATTAACCAAGTTAGGCTAGTTTCTGTGTGTTTCTAATCTTTTGTCTAAGTGTACAAGAGCTCAGGAACACAAGAAGTCAAGCAAAAGATGCAGCGGACGAGAATGATAGTGCCGGAGAGAGTCGACGGGCTCGATGAATCTGAGGGGCGTGGAGCAGTGAAAGAGTACACCAGCGGACGAGAAGGACTTACACGGTGGTCCGAGAGACGAGAAGGAAGGACGCTCGAGTAATGACGGAAGTTGGATTTAGGTGAGCTCTATTCCGGATGTCCGAAATCACCCAAGTGACTGGTAACGACCGCGGGAGTAGCTGGATGAAGCCGGACCAGTCAACATAAGGTTGACTGGTCCAAGGTGCTCGGACTCCTCTGGGCCCAGACGGGAGCCGTGTCGGGCGCCCTGCAGTCCGGGCGCCTGAGAGTGGATAAACCCTTATCCAAACCTCATTGACGAGCCATTCGCAAGGGGATAAATGTTGACCACCTAAGGGGGCCTGGACCGGTCCCTGTACCCTGGATAGCTCGAAGATGAAATTTGCCAGAGTTATAAATAGAGCTCTGATCCTCTTGTTTTATTCATTCCACATATTGTAACCTTTCTATTATTCGAGCTTTCATGTTTCTGAGCTTCAACGATGTGTACGAGGCTTCTCCGCCTCTGACGAAGGTGATTTCTAGTAGAGCTTCAATTGTCTTGGAGTAGCGATTCTCTTATAGTGCTCCAAGTAAACCTCTGTGTCTCCTATTCTTATTTTAGTTTTATTAATTAAAAATTATGTTTGGTTAAGTTTTAATTTGTCCGAGTTAGGTATGATATTTATTGCAGGCTAATCGACCTCCCGACAACCAACCGCACTGGTCCAACAGTGAAAACTAGTCGATTGATACTATAGCAGGCTAATAGGCACTGTAGCAAGCTGACTGACACTGTAGCAGTCGACTGGTAAAGAGTCGTTGGGTTATAACGACTATATTTTTATAAGGGATCAGTCAACTGACATACTTAGCAGTCGACTAGTGGCGGCAAATATGCTTGGGTGTTTCCACCCGATCTCTATTTAAAAAAGCTCAAGAAACTGGAGATGGTTAACAAATAGACTTGGTTAAAGTCTATTAGTAGTCTCCCAAGATCAAGTATGATTCGTGTGCATCCGAGAGGTCTTGGAAGGGTTGTGGTGAGGTTTCTCCTCCCACAAGGAGTTACGAGAGCTATCCGAAGGTTTCAGGGAATCATCCACCGATGAATCAGGATCATCCACCATACAGATAGCCGTGGAGTAGGAGTTTCATCTCTGAACCACGTAAATGGATGTGTTAGCATTGAGTTTGTTTGTTTTGTTTTTAAGTTTAGTTTTCTACTTGTTGTTTTGTATTTTGCTGTGCTAACAAGTGTAGGAAGTAAGCGATTTGGATGACTGACGTATTTACCCCTTCTAACCAGCGTTAAGGTCCCAACAAGAGGTGTTCGATCCCTATATTAGTAATAAGAATGACCTTTGTATTTGGACTGAAGAGAGGTGCTGGATCTCTCAGCCAGTAATAAGAATGACTTTTGTGCTTGGACCAGAGAGAGATGCTTGATCCCTTAGCCAGTAATATGAATGTCCTTTGGATCTAGATTGGGAAGAGGTGCTTGATCCCATGGTGAGTAATAAAAAAATTGCCTCATTAATCTAGTTGAGAATTGGGGGTGAGCCAAAGCCGTGAGAACTATACAAGTTAAAACTATCCCATCTCGGTTGGGAATTAAGATTGCTCTTGTAATAATGAGGACCATATTGTGCATAAGGCAACCTCCACCTGTATGGGTTTCGCATGAATCCGACCATTATGAAGATTATGTTGACCTTGCAACCAAAGACTAATATAGAGAGTAAATATGAGGTGTCAACATGTATGCTAACGAGAATAACTTAATTTAAAGGATATTCCTAGGGATGGCACCCTGGTATACCATCTGTCTTCTGACTTGCTTGCTTCATGCCTATGGCTTGTGTCTCGACCCTTTCTATTGTCACATCTGTCAATCTCTTAACCTTTGGCATTAATGGCACTGATGTTGTCTTACTCGAAATTCAAAACCTTCGTCATGTAATGCGCTTTCACTATGCCACTTGATTTTGAATGTTCGATCTATTGCTTCATATTTCGGTGCTCCAACTTTCACAACGTGCAAAGGATCATTTCGAGTGATCATAACCTCCGCCATTAGATAAAGGAAACTGAAAAAACCTGTGAGATCCTAGCCGTCTGGGGCTTCCCTGGGTTATAAGAAGCTCAACTATAAAAGGTGAGGCATAGCTCACTATAAAAAACCTTTGCCATTCTCATTTTTACTCTTGTAAATTGAGAGATATCTCCCAATTACTGCCCTACTTCCGTGGAGTCATTTAACTTCTTCAAGTAAGTTTTTCCGCTCAACCTTTTAATACATCTAAGTGACCAAGCCTTTTCTTATTTGTGATTACTTCTTCTTGTACCTATGCCTGCGTGACTCGTAGGTTTACTGTAAACATTCTAACTATATCGAAGAAGCAAACCGCAAAACATAACCGAGAAATAGAAGAAGCAAATCCTGGCCTCGAGGAACTTATGATAACACCTTTTACCATGGCGAGATTGAGTCAAGCCCCCACACTACTTGGTATTGATCGTGAGCTTCTCATACCCTTGTGTTCTATAATTTTAGCCCTACCAGCTAGGCGTTTTCCTCCGCCCCAACTTAAGCCTACTTCAATGGTTGTTCGTATTAGGTATGCCAATGTGGGGTGTACTTAACATGTTTTTTAAAACATGTAGTGGAAGCAAAAAATAATATGATAATAAAACTAATTTTATTACATCACATATACCACACGCATACAAGATACATCTCACGCAAACATGATCATAAAATAAAACTTTTAAGAATACCAATTTACTCTAGTGGTACCTTAAAGATGATGCGTAATGGGAAAGGCATCAACTAGCGACGTTCCTTGAACGTCACATCTATTCATATCCATGCCGAGTTCTTCAAGACAACTCCAAGTGCAACAAGGTTCGCCTCCGATTATTGCTAACAAGCGTGGATGCGATGCAATCCAAGAGGTAGAAGAAGAAGCAAAGAAGCTTGGGAAGAAAAAACTTCTTCCTTACTGATACACCCACAAGTGTATGGAAAATATCGAAGTAATACAAAAGATTATTGTATCCACAGGGACTGTTGATTAAACACTAGTTAACTTTGCATAGTGAATTATCTAGATAATCGAAGGTTGGTTGTGTTTAAAGAAAATGAATGCACAAAGAAAAGAGAGAAGAAAGAGTAAAGAAAAGAAGTTGGTCTTTGGGAAGGAGAATGATTCTAGAGCTTTGGTTTCTTTGTGATGGCAATTAATGTGCTATGGAATCTTAACCATCTATTCTCAATGTTATGTCTCGTAGGTG